>JAUBWS010097521.1:0-11025 GCA_032270445.1 Darlingtonia californica | reverse complement strand
TTTTCCTGGAGGAACCGCTGAGTCAGCTTTTAAAATTTAGCTTGGTGAGTGTGACCCAGAAGTAAAAATGAAGGAGATCACTCTTTTTAACTTATATTTCCGCTACGCTAGCGCACGGAAATATATAAAAATATATTTTTTAAACAAATAAACAAAAGATCTGATAAATGATTAACTCCCACGGAAGCCTAGCCTGTACCAGACTGTACATATTGTAGAAAAGGTACCGGGGAAAATCAATTTTTCCGTACCAATGCGGTGGTCTGGTACAGGCTAGCGGCAGCCGGGAATTATTATCTGTTTTTTTCTCACGTATGAGATAGTCGAACAGCCTGTGATTACATGTTCTTTTAAAGCTTTGTTTACCGTTTGCCATAACGTGTGAACACGGGCTAAATTTCCCGATTTGTTCATACATGAGTAAAGAGCCTAGAGAATAGGATGTGCTCTGAGACGATTTGACGCCTGTCAAATTATTTTTTAGATTTCCTGAATAAGAAAGAACAGAGATTTTGTGTTATGAGTTCTTAGACATTAGTTTTCAAGATTTTTTGAGATGTTCTGAGACCATTTTGTTTTGGCTAGATTCCTTATAAAAGTGACACAGATAATTTGTATCATTGGCTCGTTGGATGCTTCAACACTGTTTGGTATATATAAACCAATCGTAAAAACCTACCATATTTTCAAACTTTGAAGGGTTATGACAAGAAGTCGCCAAAAATAAAAACAAAATCCACGCAATTTGGAAAAATAAATAAAATCTACTCAATTTGCGTACTTTGTCCCTCTCTATATATCACTTTTATCCATTCCCAGGAAAAACGTTTTAGTTGAAAATATAAAGGTAGGCTGGATGAAGATTAGCAATAAACATTCCCAAAATACGTAATTCACAGTACTTTTAGGGGGTTTTTGCACAAAAATTTGCCATAATGACAGCATTCAGAAAATGCTGATTTCAGCACATTTTTCGCTACTCTGGGAGTATCCTGTCCAACTCCATCTTGTTTTCTTTTCATTTGAGGGTTTATTGAACCAAATCAAAACTTTTTTTGGAAAGTTATTGCATCTTTTTCCAACCAAAAATTAATGAATCGGCAAAAACATTGACGTCATCAAAATATTCCTCGGGTTAAAACGCTTTAAAATTCGTCACCAGTCCACGTATGATTATGAAAAATAACTAAGCTCCATAGTTACCTTGCCTTATACCAAACAAGTCCATTACCAACCTTGTCCCCAGGGTCTTCCTCTTGATTTTTGATATACTAACAACAAAGCAAGAGGAAGATCCCGAGGACGAGGTTGGGCAACTACTTTTTGAAACAGATGGTAAATCTAATTAAACTGATTGATTGATTTTCTCTGATTTTTTACTGATCTCAATTGTAATATCGTACCCAGCCCTTTTACGCCTTTCTGATATTGGGATAACAGCGTTATCAGCATAGCAAAAAGAGAAAGGAATCATTGAGTGGTTAACCGTAGCCGCCGGTTGTGCAGGATCGTGCTATGAACACGTTTAAAGTAGACTAGTTTTGAACTAGATTTTTTGCAAGTGGACTCTGATTTTTTGTAACGAGACAGCGGCACAGTAGAAAAAAACAACAACATCGGAGGAGAGACCCGCTCGGGAAAAAAGTGTTTTTTTTTCCCGCACAGAAAATGCCGTGCTAGATTGGTTTTCGCCAAAAAAAACTGCGAACAGGATAGAAAGTTACTCTACGTTTGAAGCTAAACGTTTCAATGTTCAGGGGGCGTTAGATAGAATGCCATTGGATTTTGAAGCGACTTCCATGCCCGAGTGAGAGCAAAATAGATTAAATCTGGGATATATGAACAAACTTTATAGTGGAAAATTATTTATTCCTCCTGAGAAAATAATAACTTATTAGAATAAATATAGAAATTCTATATATTCTACATATAATGTTTTTATGTTTCTATCATTTACACTTACTACCTTAGATGGTTTGAAATTACACCACTCCAACGTATTTTTATCACATTTACCACGGTTAACCTAAAAACACTTACCGAAAAAGACTGGCAACCTCAGATTCCATTTCTGGTCTTGCATACAAACGAAACATTGCTTTCTTATCCTTTTTTTCCATATAGTACAGTTCAAATGTACATCTCACCCTACAGTTTAATAGGGCACAATACAAAAGTACACCTAAGTCTAAAGTTCCATATAGTACATCTCAAAAATATTAAACATTTTACAAAATCATTTGAATTTGGATTTTTTCATCTAATTTATCATCGAACCAGTCTATGAACGCTTTTTCTCGTTAAACGAGTCTTAATTCATGATTTTAAATTAAAAAAACCATGAAAAAGTCAATTAGTTGGAGAGAAAAGTTTCGCATTTCAAAATTCTCGAAATTTTGCTTACAGCGTCCCACGGGGCTCGTAAATACGGCAGACAAAAATAAGAGCGTTTCACTGGAGGGCTGAGATGCTGATGATTAGTACATACATATGTTTATGGATAGCCTTAATGCACAAGATTTCAAAAATTTAGATAATTCTGATTGATATGTGGTAAATCATGACAGAAAACGTTGTCTCCTTCAGCTAGGTGTTTTTGTTTGTTGATATTATCCACATGAACTAAAATCACGAAAAACGCAAAACCGTCTATAGAAAAAGAAAAAGATTCATTTCCTCTATGTCCGTTACCTCCATGGTTATATCATCTTTGTTTTCGACCAGTTCTATTTTGTTCATCTCTGCTACTTTCTTCAGCCACTAAAACGTGAACAAAAAATCAATTAGGCATATGAATCTAAGTGCATATTAAACATATATTGTAAATCATCAGATACTGCACCGAATTCAACTATGTTATAGTCTATCTGATGTGGTACCCCAGTTTTATAGCCCTATACATGGTCTATCGGCACACGTGTAAAGCTGGGTATTTCAAAATCGCAAAGCAAGGACCATGCACAGTTGCTACTACTAACATAGCTAAAACAGTCAGCGGACCAATAGGAAATAAGAGTCGCTAATTTGTAACTAATCAGCTTGGACCTTTTATAACAATCAAAGTAGTATATTTAAAGTTTCCAGTATTTCAAATTACCGACGTTTGAACGTCTGCTGATAGACCATTTATAGAGAAAAAAAGCCAAAAATGGTTTCATCGGATAGACTAACTTTGTTTGGGAACTACAGTAGCGGAACAGGACAAAAACACAATTAGCAATAAATCAATAATACGTGTCAACATTTTCTTTTCCCGTTCTTATATCATATACAGAAGACGAGTAGAAACTCACATTTAGCCTCTTCTATATTCATCACACTAGAAAACATACCGGATAGAGTAAAGTTTAGTAGCCTCCAGGCGTCAATCGCACATCCGTGATTCCGCACACGTCTCTGCACACGCCTCTATTGTTTCCTGCGTTTTTCTCGCATTTTCCTATTTACACATATGCAGGTACAAGAAGCAGACATAATCCCAGGGGTTAGAAAAAAGGGCGGAAATTAATAATGCTCACAACCGGTGTTATAAGGGAATCAGGGGGTTCGCCCCCCTTGAAACATTTTTAGCGGTATGAAACCAGACTGCTGTGAGTAAAACTTTTGATTATAATAATTTATTGCATATAAACATTGCAGACTATTTATTCATTTTCTTTGTTATGCTATATCGCTGAAACATGAGTTTTGCAAATGACGATTGCGTGGAATACTACGTACTTGATTAGTAAATACAGACAAGGAGAAATACACAACAATTATGATTAAAAGAGTATATTAGATACACATTAAGTAATAAAAGTTATACTAACATTATAACATAATCATAAACTATGAAATATATATTCAAATCAAATAAAAATAAAAACAGCGGAAAAAGTTATAATCGGAACTAAAAAAGGCAAAGGTCCGCTGTTCGGCCGAAAAGGATCATGTCTGAAAAAGATAACATTTTAAAATTACGTCTTCGCCGCTATACGAGGCGCCTGATCGCGCCCCCACACCTCAACATACGTCTAAAGCCTATGAGATGTGCGATACAACATGACTTTTTTTCTAACGAGAGGGCCACGGAACAAAAAAAAGCAACAACGGTTTTCGGCAAAAAGCGAAAACAGACTAGCAAGCTAGTTTAGGTGAATAGCTGCTTTTTTGAAAATAGAACTCGAGACGTGCGACCAACACACGCCCGTACCTTTCAAATGCTGAAAGCTTACATGTGATAACAATACAGACACATACAATAGCAGAAAAGGATGGAATGTCTTACAGAGAAGGTAACAACTTTCCAAACTAGAGCATCGAGTGGTATTTGAGCAAAATATATAAACGTTTTTTTTTAACAATACTTCTATATTCAATACCAGCATCATTTCTAATAAATCTCGGAACATATTACGCTTTTGTAAATATGACAATAAAAAGAAGAAGCTTTTGTTAAAATAAGTATTTTGCGGAATAAACGATGACGTGGTATTGTAACAGTATTCAAAAACTTGGGCTCAAAATTAAGCAACGGTCACATTAACCAATGTCTTGCTAACTGGAATGGCTGAGAAAATAATATACGGTCCTGAAACTCTGGGTAGAGGACTTAGAACCTCTGCGTTGCATACAACATGGGGTCTCTGGTCAGCAAACTTAATAGAGAGTGAGAGTGATAGTGAAACTTTTCCTAAGGATTGATAAAATATTTGAAACTGCTGGCGATGAAAGGGTTTTACCAACATTTGTGACGGTCAATGGGAAAGGAAAACTTCTTAACCTCTCAAAATCTTGAAGGAATGTCTATGGAGGAGGTAATTTCTAACCAAGCAACACGCGCGTGTCACTTAAATAGAAATTCACTCCTCATTCAATTTTGATTGCTGGTGGAATATGATCACGGCAAGAATGTTAGAGCTTGCTTCCATAGACCGTCACATTTTTCTTGTGGCTTATGGAAAAAGCATGTATTCTCATTTGTTCTCTGACTGCAAATTTCTACTGTTGATCTTTCATTTGAGCGTTGATGTTATCTTGTTCTTGTTCTTTGGCTTGCTTTTTCTTGATGGCTGTTTCACGTAATTCTCTGATGAAGGCTTTATCTTTGTGTTGACTACAAAAGTAAATAAATGAAATTAAGACGGGTGGTGATTTTAGTGTTGGCTACCTTGGCCATTCTCCAAGTATTTGCGTTGTTAGCAAAATGATGGGACCTTGCACTTTCAGGTAGGTTCTAAAAGACGAAATGTTTTGCAATGTTTTAAAATGCTTTGAGATATCTCCTTGTTTGAGATAAGGCTAAAATACAGGTACTCAGTCTCAACTCTCTTCACTTTTTTGGGGCACTAATTCTCGTTGTCCCAGGACCTCATTCTCTGCAGTAGAGTCTTCTATATGAGGGTTGAACGAGGCGATTTTAAAGTTTCAGGAGTTAGGATTATTTAGGCGTATGTATACGTTTGTTCTAAGCTCAAAGACCAGTTTTATGTTTTATGAATATTCTTTCTTTACACTCCTAAAATTAGTAAAAAAATGTGATTTTATTGTAGTAAATTATGTAGACTTCTATACTTTGTTAGGAAAAACAATATCAAAAGTTATTCGGGAAAATTAAAAATCGAATGTTGAGTAAGGCGCCTTAATAACTAGCCATATTTATTTAAAATCAAACGAACTTTCAGCAAATTGGAGCCCCATGTCTAAAATTTTTACAAATTTTGAGGCAAGAGTATTTAAGCATTGGTAAATTTAAGACCTGTTTGGCGTGCCAAAAGAACTGAAAGGGTTATGATGAAGGCCTCTTCATTTCTACATGAACTGTTATCGATGAGGTTGTCTACCTTCCTGGAAACACCTCAGGGTACCATGCAGAATTAAAAGTGATTGGTGAAATTCACTACCGAAAGCCTCGCAAGGGAATTGAACTAGGAACCTCCGTTAACTTAACCACTCGGCCACAGCTCAACAAATTAAAATTGATCTAATATCTCAATCTTAGGTCTTAGGCCTCCAATAGACGCCTAACCTTTACCGCGCGAAACTAAATTTAATTAAGATCGACAAAAAAGCGACGTATTAATTTAGTTCGACATGGCGTTGATTTTGTCAAACTAAATTAAATCTTAGGTGGGCATACGTGTGGGGCTTTTCAAACGTTTGCTTTTGATTTCACGATTTGAGACCATGGTGAGAAGGTTTGTTAAGTCTAATTCAATAATTTGTTCTTGTGTTTCAATCGGAAAGTTCTGTCGCACTTTTTGATTTAGGTCGACTTTCATTCAAAGCCCTGCATTAGACGCCGCTATTTTTGCCGAACTGAATTGACTCAGATTTTTTTGGCCAAATAATTTAGCTTAGCGCGACAAAAATAATGCGTCTAATCTAGGCCTTAGTTCGTTCTTATTTTTAAAGGGAAATTTGAAGCTTGTGTTCTTATCAAATACATGTGAAAATTTGATAAATAAATGACTTGTGGTAGGTAAAATAATGAAAATGCCGACAGTTTACAGCCCTAATTGCTATGAGAATAAAACGTCCAGAACTGGCATAGAGTATCAATCTTAGTTTTAATGAAGGGGAGAGAAGGGAAGTGGGTCAAAAACAGATGATAAAAAAGCATACATGTTTGAACAAACAGATATTAAAATAACATTTTTGGAATTCATTCCATCCCACCTGGCAAAATTAATAAATGTGGAGGAGTGTTTGTGCTATCAAACAAATGTCGATAAAAAAAACCTCTCCGCATTGGTATTTCACGATCTTGCTCACTGGATTAGGGATCCTTCGTGTACCATGAAATATAATACGAAAAATTTTACAGGCATTCGTGACCTGATTTAAATTATGAACTTCATCAATGGACAACAATGAGATTTAGCTAAATTTAGGTTTTTGACAAAACTGTCATATGTCATTTTTTTCATCAGCAGTTTATCAAGAAATGGAGTTAAATTACAATATTCTCCTCAACGTAAAACCTGGTATAATCGGTAAAACGGAAAGACAAAAACGATCAGCAAACAGCTGAATACGAAAGAGTTAGGGAAAGCTCTGCGCACCAACAAAGAAATTCGCAGAAAGACATTATCGTCTTTTTTTCTAAACAGTCAGTACAGCGGTAATAAAGATATTGTTTATCTTATTCACAGGAGCTTGAAAGAAGGCGATAGGGAGACAGAAAGAGTAAGTTCAATATTTTATCTTTCAACAAGAAAATTTTGCATAAAATAATGGGTAAAATTGAGGATGATTGCGAGGGAAAATTACCCTGTACCTGAGTCTTCTCACAGGGAAGTGAGGTAAAACTTTTGTCGCTGCAGGAACTGGTACAGCCTAGGGTCAATACGATAAACATTTTTATCAGGGAGTATACTACTCCGAAAGTTGGTGTATGAGAACTTTTGATTTTTTGAGCAGCAAAACATTCAAACCATTGGCCCATTTAACGTTTTTTCAGATTATTATAAACTTTGTTGTGACCCCTCCAATGCAAAAAGCTTCCCTTGCTCCTGGTTCGTAGTTGCTTTCACATGCACAGAGACTATTTAACCTTTTGATTTCTTTATAATCAATAGTTCGAAGATATGGATGGATCTTTGGAAGCAGCAACATCAGCAATGGAGTATATCGCTCCTTTTGGATTTGACAAAGAACATTGCGATGTTGTTTTTGTATTTGAAGGAGAAACAGACAAACCATTACATTGTCCATCTTCATTTCTGAACATAATCTCCAAAGAATTTCAAAAGAATATGGTAAAAACAGATGATGGCAGCCATTATGAAATCAAAGCTGAAGGTTTTGGTGTAGATGCTTTGACAAAAGCATTATCATTTCATCAACCAAAATACTTTGAGTATTTCAAAGGTGAGCTATTGGCCAAAATCACGCCCCGCTCGTTTCGATGCGATTTACGGCTTGTAGAGACGCTTTAACCATAATGGCGGCACTTTTAGTTTCGCTTTAATAAAAAAAGTAAGCGTTAGATCCTTTACACCAAATAAGGGGTCAGTAACTTGCTCTTAGAACTTGGACTATCCTGTATTAAAAAAACAATAAGTACGATGGCCCTGAGGTGTCACTGTTTTCAACTAATCGAAATGTTTAAAGGTGAAAACACTCAAATACACAGTTGAAAACACTCTAGTCAAAAAAAGTCAGTTGAAAACAATGAAAAATGAGTTGAAAACACTCAAAACCACAGTTGAAAACACTTAGATACACAGTTGAAAACACTCAAAAACACAGTTAAAAACACTCTAGCCGAAAAAAGTCAGTTGAAAACACTAAACACTGAAAACATAGTTGAAAATACTCTTGTTCCAAAAGAAAAACTGATTTTACCGTAAACGCTCTAATAATTAACTCCCACTCTCTAATCAACGCCCCTCTCTAATAAACACCCACCCCAAAATTTCGAAAATTAAATAATGATGGTTGTCAGGCCAATTACCCCTTCGTATTCTACAGCCTCAGAAGCAGGGTTTTCAAAGGTCACTGCTCCCTGAAAATTTAAATGTAATTTTTTTGTGGCTATACATTATTTGTGACTATTTCTGAAGGTAGAGCATGAAAAGTAGGCAAGAAAAATGAGGTTATTTGTCAAATTTGGATTATAATATGCCGAGATATTGGCATCCACACGATCTTTTTTATAAGCTACTTAGAATTTTTGTCACATCTCAAGTTACTTATTTATCGGGCAATTTCTAGATCTAAAGTTGCTTAATGGTTAATTTTCTTCGATTAAATTTTCAGTATTTGTATAAGGAAAAGTGCAAAATTTGAAAAAGTCATAGTTTTGAACCAATTGTACAGTTAACTGAAGAAATAATTTTTCACAAGAAATGCGACTGCAAGTGTTTTCGTGTATTTTCAACTGATTTTTCCAGTGAGAAGGTTTTCGACCGTATTTTTTTCTTGATAGAGTTTTTAACTGTGTTTTTGAGTGTTTTCAACTCATTTTTCAGTGATTTCAAATTGACTGTTTTTCGGCTAGAGTGTTTTCAACTGTGTTTTTGAGTGTTTTCAACTCATTTTTCAGTATTTTCAACTTACTTTTTTGGGCTAGAGTGTTTTCAACTGTGTATTTGAGTGTTTTCACCTAACATTTCGATTAGATGCAAAAAATACAACAGTGACGCCAAAAATCTAATAGAGGCTCAATACTCATAGAAAAACTTAGCCTATTGAAATTGAGATCAGCCAATAAAGAAAAAAAAATCCAAGCAGCTGATCCAAAAAATTACATTTCAACAGAGATGTCAATGACACGATTAAAAACAGGTCGAAATTTAATGCACTCACTAACCATCAATATTGTGATAAAACTGTATTCACGAAAAATGTAGTAGGGGTTCAGAGTAAATAACGAAATATTAGTTAAAAAAACAAAATTAATGAACTGCTTTATGGTCGAAAATTTGTAAATGAAATCACAGATTTACAAATAGAAACTGATATTACAAAATGTCTCTTAGAACAACAACAAGGCTTTCTTTGTAAATTTCTATACATAAAAGCATAATCTTTCTATATCTGACAACTGCGGCAAAAGAGTTTAGCACTCTTAGTACTAAAAATACTAAATAAAATTGTTGTCATAAAATAATTCCAAAGATGATAAGTGCTACTGTTGTTTTTTTAATCTAGTTGCTAATGGTTCCCTTAAGTTGTTGATTTTCGGTCATCAAGGTTTTTGCATCTAAATCAGCGACAAGTTGTGATTTAGGCTGTAAACATTAGTTTTTCTTTGGTGAAGCTTGTACCAAAACTCTCTCATAGCAATGATGGTGGGCCCATATATACGCCCCCCCCCCCCCCCCGCTAATTAATTTCGGCAAAAAATTCCATTTCAGAAGCTGTTACATTGTAATAATTCATTAATGTTATAATTTTGCTTTATATTATTGTAATATTACTGTCCTGGTCAATGTCACTAGTGAGATTTTGTAAAACTACAAATATTTTTCCAACTCCTGTTGGCTGTTTTTGACTAGTCAGCCTCATAATGCATGGGTTATAGGAGTTATGGTTTCAAATTTCACATGCAACTGCTGTCAGTGTTACTGTAAGTTTATCAAGATTTGCCTTGGTGCAAAATCAAAATCAGCAGCAGGCACCTTAGATAAAAATGAATCAGTGTTGCAGTTCTGATTTACCTTGAAAGATGGGTTGACATTCAAATACAGGCCCACACCTCATTGAATTTCACCTTCAATTAAGCATTATGCTAGCCTAGCTTGGATATAAAATTATAATAATAAACCACAAAGTGAAGTTTAGAATGTTTCCAAGTATTCTAGCAACTACAGTAGGGGGAGGAGGGTTTACATTTCAAACAACAATTTTACATAGTAATGAAGCGGATCCTGGGAACAGATCCTTGCACTAATGTGACTTTCCAATTTCCGCAAAGGTAACGGATCGAGTGGGGATTGAACAGTTTTACAGTTTTACAGTTTATACCATTTTTCTCTATGAAACATCCTGGTAATATTCTATAAACACCCTCTTATTTTATTGCTGAAATGAGAGCGTTTATTAGAAAAAATTTTGATAAGTTGATCGATTTATATATTTTTTTTATGCAGGCATTTTTTTAATAAAGTGAAAAAGCTTCTTATGTGTAGACCATTACACACTTTTTTTTATAAGAATGAAAAAATTGCGAGCAGGCTCAAATATTCTTAGAGTTTTAATGTTTTTCAGCCTCGATTATTCTTAGAATATTCTTAAATTCTGTTGTTCACATTTCCTTAATGATAAAAAAATTGATAAATGGCATACTAGCATATTTCACAAACATTATACAGTATTTTGTACAACCTTTTAAATATTGAAAAAAAGAAAATCTTTCAGTTATGTATCACATCTTTGCAAATTTACTTTCTGTTCCCTATGTATTCACATACCTTGATAAAATATTTTCAGTTTATCGATCAGATCAGCCTGACCAATATTAAGTTATTCTTAATTTTGTCAAAATTTTCAGCCTGATATTCTTATAAAGGATATTCTTATTAAAAAAAAGCGTGT
>JAUBWS010097520.1:0-24370 GCA_032270445.1 Darlingtonia californica | reverse complement strand
CACAGCACATTCAGTGGTCTGGGTTATTCTAGGCTAGCCACTTAAAATATGAATTATTATTATTATTATTATTATTATTAGAGAGCCACGACTAGATATTGTAATATGAAAAGACTGATAAACAAGTTTTGAAATAGTTTAAAAACATATGGTAGTTGTAGGTATAAGTGAGATAAACCATAACTACTAAAAAGTTATATGCAAAGCTAGTTGATTTATTGATACAAAAAGAAGCGATTAGGAAGCAACTTAAGTTGACATACGTTAGTATACTACAGTCACGGAAATCCTTGCATTTTCATAGTGAGGTCTAAATTTTGAACATAGTGTTGAAGACCATTCCATTGGAGTATTGAAATTTTGGAGAAGGAGTAAGAACCAAAAGTATGGGTACAAACTGTAGGCTCAACAAGGAGCCCCATTATTGTTTTACACCTGGTCCTATCAGAATGTGGTTTTTTTTGAAAAACAAAAGTCTTTAAAGTGTCAGAAGGTCAATTTAAGTTGTGGTATTGATTCAACTTTGAGTTGAAATATTAATTGACTTTCCTCAGCATTAACCATAGTTGCAGTTTAGTCACATGCAGGGATTACATTACAGTCCCATCTACAAGTAAAATATCAAGCTAAGACAGGACTAAAATACAAGTATATATAGAGGTATTTGTTACTATTTTTTAATGTTTCGCGAATCAAAATTGAACAAAATTGAACAAACGTGTATTTAAAGGAATTAAATGGGTATAAGATAGAGTGTACCATTGCTTTTAAGAATGCTGTTGTCAGCCTGACTTCTTAAATAATATTGTTTACTTAATTATTGCTATTGTTTTCTAAATTATTCACGGAATCCGTATTGTCTAAGTTTTATCCAAATCTGGTTAATCGCAACCAGAATGGCGGCTTTTTTGAAGAAAAAAAGATTCTTTTGTTAAATACTGTTGTTAACTTATCTGAGTCAGCATATTAACAGCATTGATTCTACTTATGCAAGTTTATTTTCTTTAATATTCAAATATACAAAATATCTCAAATCATTTGATGGTTGAAGTGGGGAGGGAAAGAGGGGAAAAGGAAGGTTCTAATTGAAAACACAAAGCTGTAAAAGGACATAATTAACAGCTGTTTAAGGTGCCATATGAACTCATTTTGACCTTTTATAATACCGTGAAACGGGGCTGCTTTGAAACTTACGAGGTGAGTTTGACATAGCCAAAAGTCCAGCTTCCAAATGTCAACAAAATAAAAAAATTGTAGATACCAAAGCAACGCGTGTGTTAACCAAATTGTCAACTAATCTGTTTTTAGCAACAGAAACTGTAAAAATGAAAAGCATATACACGCTATACAGCTATAATATTCTATAAATCCTAAAGTGAATTGTAATGAAAATTAGGCTGGACTTAAATGATTGTTGGTTTGCTGTCACCCGACTCTAAGAAAAAAAGTACGGTACAATTGCTCTCCCGCGTAGATGTTAGACTTTCTATATACCAAGGTTCAATGTGTTGCGAACATTGGGCCTGTAGTGACTGGTAAACGCTATGATTTCCTATCCTCTTGTAGGATAGGCCCATTCCGAACTGATATCGCGGAGGGTTCACTACTACAACTACAACTACTACTATTGTTGAAGAATAAAAAAATATTCGGTTGAACTTTGAGTAATAAAATTTTTTCAGTCGGGCCCTTTCAAGTAGAGTCGGTCGGATGGCGGCAAACAAACAATCATTTAAGTCCAGCCTTACACACGCGACCAACATAAACCATTTTAAGACCTCAAATATTTGGCTGTCTCACAGCTCATTGCACCATTATGGTAATGGTACAACAACAACGAAAAAATCAAACTAAAGCGGAGAATGGTTTCCATATACACTCGCGCGGTGGAAACTTCAGAACAAAATTTTAAAACAACAAAATGTTAATAGCTTGAGTTGCAACAGTTATCAAAAAGCAGGAACTTGTTTACCTTCCATTTTAACTCCTATCATCTATTTTATGTTGGATGTTGTTTAATTCCAAGATATTTGAAGGCTTTTGAAGGTTTTGTATAACTAGCCTAGCTCCCAAAGGTTTATCATATAACTCAGTCCTCGAATTTCAGCTCGGCATTCCGATCTATTACACACTAAGATGTTTGTCTATTCCTCGGCATGCAGACCTGAAGTGTTTTATAAGGTCGGCAAATATTTTCTTGGAACTAATAAAAGTAGAAAAAAAAGTAAAAATGAGTGAGAGGAGAGGATATAAGGGTAATTTACCGATTTGTAATTAATAATTAGGGGAAAACCAATGATATCTAACTTTAGAATATGATGATTGTTTTTTATCCTTGCCAATTCTTTATTTGTGGATGAGTAAAATTCAAAAATGCTGACCTTGACATGGCTTCAGATCGGCAATGCCGAGCTAGAAATCTATTGTAGATCGGCAAAATTTTGCTTTGCACTTGTGTGCCGAGCTACTTTTCCGTGAAATTCGACGGCTGCATAACATTCATGCGCTAGTAAAAACCAGGTTTCGGAACTTTCTCTTATTTTGAAAACAGAAAGTGTTGTTCAGTACACTTGTAAAATGGCAGATGTGAAAACGTGTGGTATTACTAATTGGCTTATAACGACTTATAACTTTTAATTGTCTCAGGTGAATTTGTTTATTTTTGCTATACAATGTATGAAGCAATTTCGTTTTAATCTGCAACTAAGCTCGAACATGTAAACATTGTGAAGTTTTTAAAGTGCAGACCAGAAAATGTTGTTTGTTGTGGTGTGTCAATTTTGTACTCCATTTAAATCACAATTAAACTCAAGTACTAACTCAAGTACTACAAAAGATTTTTTAATTCTGTAAAAAGTTTTAGGTGAGTTAATAATTTTTGAAAATTCAGAAAAATATTCATAATGGCTGGAAATTGGGTCCAAAATGCCCAAAATTAGGTATTTTTTCAACATCCAGCATTCAAAATAACGTTGGTTTTTGGTGAAAACGCGAATATTTAGTTTTAATGAGATTTAGTGTTTTTACCATTTGTGACCTTCCAAGCGATTTGGAGTACATAACTTTTGACCGATAAAGTATCGGTTCATTTGACCGTTCATTGACCGATGTAAATATAAATTTGACCGTTCAAAAAATAAAATTAACCAATAAACAAACGTTCGCTTCATCAGAGTATTTAACTGTCAAAAATAGACACCCATAGACACTAACCCTTTTTATTGGTCATTTCTTTTATCCCTGCAGCCGAAACGAACTTTTTATCGGTCAAATATTGGTCATATTTTATCCCGAGACTTGTAGTAACGGTTTACCGAAAAGCGATCAATAATTTTTTTTGCTTGAACGTTCAATAGCTAAATTTGACTTGTATTTGACTGACAAAAAAGATGACCGATACACAGAACGGTCAAAGTCTATGTACTCTAAATCGCTTGGAAGGTCACATTTTGTCAAGTTTGGATATCCTATTTAATACATGACCATTCTTGAATGAGTACTACACCTCTCTATTTTTTGCTCCCTTCTGAAACAACCCCTTATAAACGCAACCATACAGGTTAATGAAGGCTAATTTCGAGGTAAAACTGAAAAAATGAGCTTTTATATAGTCAAATTTTCCCCTTTATATTAACAATACTTCAAAAAAATAACACAGAGTTTAAAACCAAAATGATATAAAATGTTCAAAAAAGAAAGTTTTTGCAAACATTGATGTCATTAACATTCAATTTGAGAATGCACATTTGAAATATGTAGCAAATGAGGAATTGCCACATTGGCAACGTCAATTAAAACATGTAGCAAGTGAGGGACTTTTACAACTATGACATCAATGTAAATAGATAAATAATTCAGAGGTACAAGTACTAATTCTACACGTGCGATGTGTTTTTGAAATAAACATTCTGCACAAGCTAAATTTTGCTTGTGTAAATCGTTTTGCATGTGTGCCTGCACGTGTCTCCAAACAAAGCCTGGCGGACCAAATATGGCGTGAGTTTCGGTTTAGAAATTGGGTTTTTCAGGAAAATGACTTTTAAAGGCGTACTAAGCCTGGAAATGAAACTTTTAATTGTAGAAACTTGTTTGAAGTGACAAAGAATACTTAGGTTTGACATTCAAGTTAAATTTTTCACAAAAAATCGATATTATGCCAAAATTTTTAGTCAAGATATTGAAAAAATATGCGTAAAATGGTACAAAAATCTTGTACAAAAAATGTCTAAATTTAGTTGCGTCACATTAAATAACTGATGGGATATGAAGATAAGGCTCAGATATTACATTTCCAGTAAAATACTTTTCAAAATTATGAAAATTTGCCAAATCTAGCCTAAAAATTTAGCCGAAATTGTCCAAAACAGGGCCAAAAACAAACGAAAAATGTCCTTCTTTTCCAGCAAAACTAATTAAATTGGGATACTCAAGTAATTCTATAATAAGTGTTTTGAACATAGAAAAGTATCCAACACTCTAAAGATCTGATGTTTACATAAATAAAATCTCGCAACTATATGTTATTTAAAGTTCACCGTACCTTGCTTTTTCTTCACTTTCACTTTTGTTAGGTTGTGAAAACAAACTAACAGTATTTTGTTGAGAATCATATTAAATGAAACAAAAAGAACCAATATATGAAATAAATATTCATTGATTCTTTTCTGACAAACCAATTCATCAGTTTTGGGCCAAAGAAGAACAGCCATCACCACCAACCACATGCCCATCTAGATCTTTCTTCAATATGGCTGTCTCAGTCAGCAGTTTACACCTCGCTTATTTTGATTTTTTCGATTTTCCTGCACATACCAACAGGTTGCGCACATGAATAATTGAGACATCAAAACAAGCACGGAGGCCACGGCATGTGAAGTAAACAGGGGGTGTCACTCAGCTAGAAGGTAGGGCTTTTGAGTGTACCCTGACCGCAACTTAGATTTTTTGATTTTTAGCGTGTTTTTCAAGCTTTTGAAATAAAAAAAGTCAAATTTGGCCTAGACAGAATGAAATAGCGACCCCAGCCACCCATAAATCAATTCCTCAAGAGTTTCTCTAGGGGAATGCAAATTTCCATGCAGTCCAGATTAAAACCCTAGAAGCAATTCAGATCCCAGTAGTAACATACACTTTTTATGGTTTTTTTGTCTTTTTTGAAAAACAAGCAAAAGTAGGTGTCAGAGAACAGAGATCTTAGGAAAGATTGATTTATTCTCAATTCTCATGATTTCTTTGGGTTTGTATATTTATGGTTTGTTTTATTCGATTATTAAGAAGTTGAAAACATGTCAAAAAATATTTCGGGAAAACCTTATTGAGGGGAGAAATATAAAACAAATATAAATACATGTATACATGCTTTATATTTAATTACAATAAAAAATCGCTCGCGAAAACAGGATTTTTTACGATTTGCAGACGCGATCATCGCGCACGCATGTATTTATAAACGGAGAAGCCTGGTCCATATTTTAGCATGAATACATTTCAAGGATTTTCTAAAATAACATATATCAAATATCTAGTCTGTTGGTCTGTCAGTGGCGAAAGCTCAAAATCTCTCTTGTAAATGCGCACACTGTCACCCTTTGATGTTAACACCCCATTTCTATCGAGAATCACTTATGATGGAGTATGACACTTATGGTTTTTGCACATCCCTTGAAATAAGGGGGAGTTGAAATCGGGTTTTTTAAAGAAGGGGAAAAATTTTGAATTTCAGGGTGAACTAGTCCCTGAAGGAAGTAAAGATTTCTTCAAGAAAGTTTTTTTAGGGGGAACTAAGAACATAAGTTTGATGAAGTAAAAATCTTTAATCATAATGTATTTTTACATTGCAAATTCTTTTATTGAATACACAAAATATTTTTGTAAAGAGAATTTTCTGAATTTGTGTCTCTGATCAGACAGAAAGTCAATTGAATATTTTTTTACATAACATTTTATTGGAGCTTTGTGATTATGTAGAATTAAGAATAGAAAATTGTTTCCAGTATTTCTAGTAACTAATTTAGCTATAAGAGCTGATATCTTTCAGTCAGGTGTGCTGATTGATTTGTATCTTTAATAAAGGTACATATCAATTAGCAGAGCTGACTGAAATATATGAACTTATAGTTATCTTTAAATTGAATTTAGAGACCAAGTGGGAGAATCAAACCCCAGAACCAGACATCAAATTGAAATCTTGTGAATGTTGTATTATTTAGCTGTGTAGATAGAGTGTAGTTTGTGCAAACAGATGGTTTTTAGGAAAAATAATCGATAAACACAAGGAAATAAAAATTAAACTATGGTTATCTGAAGAATAAATAGAAACATCTTTTAAGCTAATATTGTAAATTTTTATTTCCTTTTGTTTAAAACGCAGATTTATATATTTAATTTGTTCAAAAACGATACAGTCTTATTGATAAGAAACTTCAGAGACACAAAAATTTAGTATCGTCTCTTTGTTTTTATCAAGATTTAGCTGTGCAGATTTGTGTTTTAGATTTTTAAAAATAGTATATTTATTTCCTTGTGTTTAAAACAGCTACATTTATTTTGTTCAAAAACAATATTCTCTTTGTTAATATGAAACTTAAAACACAAAAATTAGTATCAGTCTCTTTGTTCTACAAGACAAATTTAAGTCAAATTTAGTAAGGAAAGAGTTATCAAATTCCCAAGATTTTTCACAAGGGGGGGGGGGGGGCTTATGATAAGGGGAAACCTTTTTTAGATACATAAGGGCTCCCCCCTATTAAGGGGTGATTTTGACTTTAAGAAGGGGACTAAAAACCTTGGCAGACATCATGGTGTGCAACTGTGAGAAAAACAATGTATACAATACACTAGAATCATAGAGGAGGTTGTGAACCCCCATGCAGATGTCCAAGCAGAGCATTGCTTTTACACATGTCTGTCTGCTAGTCAATGTCATCTAGTGTTGCTCTCTACTGGCTATCAAGTTATAAGCAAAGATCTTATTTACTATCAATAACTATTAAAATAGCCTGACCTATTTAAAAACACAATTTAAAACAGCTTTTAATGACTTTAAACACTATAAACATTATATAATCAGAATTATTACCCTTATACTTTTGGGATTTTGGCTAATTTCCGTAGTCCTACATAAACCCACCTCTGTTGCTCAGGTATCCGCCAGAATGACTTCCCCCTGACATTACTGACAGTCAATTAATTAACACATGTACTATATACTTTTTATTTTTGTGCTTCTCTTACTTGGAATGGATTTCAAGGAAGTATCAAATTTTGGAGAAATATTACAGGTTTTAATTAAACAGCCTTGTTTTATGTAAGATGTATTGTAACTTCAAGGTGTTTGAATTCTAATGTGATATTTTGAATATTAGTCTACTGTTTTAAATGATTTTGTTGGTTCAAATTAAATTCTTGTAACTAAGAAATAAACAGCATAAAAGAAAGAGAAAATATAAATGATGTAATAAAACTGTATAATGCTAGCAATCAATGATACCAAAAATACAAGATTATTCCCAATTGAGGCAAAAAATAACCACTTTCCTCCAGGATATCATTCAAGACTCTGACAATATTTTTTCTATGTTTGACCTTGTGATTAATAGAATGCTTTTTCTTTTCATCTTATTTATTCAGACATTTACTGATGACCTGTGATGACTGACGCTTGTTTGCAGCCCTGAAGCTTTTAAATGTATGGGATGATTTAAGGCAGACCATGTCTTTTGGATGTTTAGAGGGCTTTATATACTCCCAATTGAATATCAGCAGTATTTTCTTAGAAATTACACTAAACTAAGGACAAATTTGTATTAAAAAATTCTAGTAGACAATGGAAATTTGAAATCTATTTTCAAAGTATAAAATCTCTGGCAGTCATCATCCCCATGCTAATTATTTTCCATCCTATTCTTGAGAGGCTGTATAATTCTGAGTAGCAGTTTTTAGTAGAAAATGAGCCATCCAAATACTTTTTTTAAGCACTTAGCCATAATGGGTAAAAGTTAAATGGGCTGTGTTTTATTTATAGTTCATAGTAGAAAATGGCTGCTGCTGCTGCTCTTCTGACAGATTTTAAAAGTCTTACAGAACAAGCTATTCGTGCATCAGATGAGTTCAGTCAGCTCTACTATAAATTATATGATACTCAAAGACATCGATTGGCTCAACTTTACACAGATGCATCAGTTGTTGTTTGGAATGGGAATAGCTTCAATGGCGCAGGACCGATTAACCAGTTTTACATAAACCTACCCGCCACTGAACATGAAGTTACATCAATAGACAGTCAACCTATTAATAAAATTGCAACCCAAAACATTACTTCAATACTTGTGATTTGTGAAGGAAAAGTGAAATACGAACAGGAAAGGGAATGGAGATATTATTCACAGAACTTTTTGTTGATGAGTGAGAATAATACGTGGAAAATAATAAGTGACTGTTTCAGATTCATTGATTTTGAAAATTGATATTTGTGAATTTTATATATGCAGCACTATTTATGAATAAATATAATGTTTTAAACTTTTAACCTATTAAATGTGAAATCATTGATCATGGATATTATTCACAAAACATTGTTTTCAGGGAAAGTACACTTATCTGGTAGTTGTAAAATTTCAATGGCAAGGGGTCTAAATTTGAGCTGGTAAGGGACCTTGACCTCAAGGAAATTTTTAATTGTATGATTTCTTTTTTGTCATATGGATTTGAACCAGAAAGCAAAAACCTGGATTTTTGGCTGCTTCACATGGCTTCAAAGCGTTTTTTTCTGAATTTCTTTATAATATTGTTGTTTCATTATATTGGCATTTGCAGCAAGTGCTATTTGAAAATATTTTGATCTATATCTAAAGCATTTGATACTCAAGCAACTTCAGATCCCAAAACTTTGTCTCATTAAAAAGTGATAAAAGGAATCTAACTATCACTATACAGTAACTCATTCAGGTACCTCTACTCTTAAAGCTTAATATAAACGCTTGATAAAACTCTAGCCATGTGTATCTTGATTTAAACTAAAACTACTAATCATATGTATCAATGCCATTTTAGCAACAATGTTTTTTAAAACCATGTAATTACCTTTGGTTGAGATACCTCAAAGAGGATAAATCTTTACATGAGTAAAATTTCACGATTTTATGAGGTTTTGCGGGTTTTCCCAAAAATTAATCTGCATGACATTTTTCATAGTAACTATTTTTATAAAACCTATGAAAAAAAGCAAATTCAAAAAAATTCCAGATCACAAATTTTACTTCATTATAAAGTTTTGATTTGTGAAGTTATATCAATGTAAAAATTTGTCCTCTAAGTATGGTAAATTTTCATTTGTTTTATTTCTCAATTGTACTCTCCTAGTTTTTTAAAAAAGAAACCATTTCGTCAATAATCTCAGATCAATGATTTCACAGGGATATTTCAACAGTTAAGTTATGCTTTTGTATCTTTTATAATGAACCTTAGAAATTATATTGATTTTATTCAATTTTTTGGGTATTTTATTTGTATATTTTAACACTCGCAACCATCCAAAAAAAATTGAATTACATTTTATTTATTGAATATTCATGCAACAACTGCACCAAACCTAATAAAATTTTTCTTACAAATTACAATCTATACTGATGCTAATTTTTCGCTCCCACAAAAGCATATTATCTTAAATTACCATAAGTGGATAAGCTTTCATGTGGATAAAATTTCATATGTTTAACTGCGCTGGTTTTTTGGGGTCAACACATTTTTCAAATAGAATATTTTTGAAAAAAAACACTAGAAAAACAAAGAAAAATGACATATTAATTTGCGAAATTAAATCCACGCTAAAATTTATATCCACTTAAGGTAATATTTTTGCTGTTCCTCTCAAGCAAAGTTATCAAAACGGTACTCGATTATTTAACGTATAAAAGGTTTTCAAACCTCCAAAACTTCCTAGAGCTTTGGAAAAGTCAATCAAACAATGTTCATAATTCAAGTTGAATGATCTTGGAAAATTAATTTTGGCAAGGCCAGCAGAGTCAATAAGGCAATGCTGACAACAGCCACACCACTTTTTGTTAAGGATGGTCACCCAGATTTACCCAAATGATGATAATTTATAATGCAAAATACTCCTGTTAGTCCTGACAAAAGGAAGAGTAGAAGATCCACTAAACCAAGAACGTTTCATGAGACTTCAAATCAGAATACTAATAAGAACAATCTAGACTTCAAGTCAGAAGACTTAACAGTTGACCACCATTGCAGTTGAATATGTTTGGAAAAAACGTGTGCTATTTTGATAACTTTGCATGAGAATTATTAAGAAATTGACGCCTTGGCCTTTTTAAATTCACATGTCATCATGTTATTATCAACTTATTACCAATATAACATTTATTATTTATTTAATATTTCTTACGTTATTTGGAGAAATTTCAGTGCAGAGTTAAGTTGGCACAGGACAAAATTTTATATTTTTTATTTGGCTTAAATTTAGCGTAGTCACAATTTTTTCAAACTTGCCATGGATTTAATTTGGCAAAAAACCAAACTTCAACAGCTAAATTTAGTCTTTCCTAACCACTTAAGAGAAATAACTTGATTAAGCGTGGATTTGACTTCGAAAAACTGAAAAAAACTTGATATGGTGCAGACTGAATTTGGCAATTTCAAGGCATTTTGTGCAACATTTCTGATTAAGGCACCATTTTGGTCACTTAGGTGACTTAAAACCATCACACAAGGGTTAAAAGAAAATCCCCAGAATTGCTTCATTTCTCACGTTATTTCCATATATAAACTTTTGATTAATCGTTGATCGTGATAAATCAGAAATACAGCGTGAACTAAAACTAATATGCAAACTGTAGATGTTTCCAGGAAATAGATCTTAACTGATCGTCGAGATAGTACTAAACCTGTAAGATCGAATCACTATTCTTCATTCTCTGATTAAATACGATTTCATGCAACAAAAGTTATGATGTTTTATTATGCCACAAGATAGAGAAAAACGTCCTTGATTATATAGTTACTTTTTTTGAAAATTAGAAAAAAAATTGATATAATTTTCTCTTATTTTGTAGTTGTGAGCTAGATACGTGTTTAAACAGGGTACGAACATCAACATTTATTTTGAGCGAAAAGCGAAATAGGTATTTTGTTTACTTTGTAATTTTTTTTTTAATTTTGATAGTATTGGTACGACTGGGTATAGATTCGTTTGATTTTAATTATCTCTCAATTTTGAGAGTTGTTAATATATAATGTAATAATTTATATTAGTTCTATTATTAATTAGTTTTCCATTTGATCAGGATTTTAGCCAGTGCAATTTATTTAAAATCTATTTAAGATCTTATAATACAGTATAATCTAAAAGATTTTTAATTGTATATTCCAATATGATTTTAGGTATTATTTAATTTTTTTTGATGAATTTAAATTTTTTATTTTATAAGGATTTTAACTGGAGTACATTTTTATTGAAATACTTTTTTATGATTTTTTACATTTAAAACAATTTTAATCCTAGACTCCTATCGAATTTTAGTTATTTAATACCTTTCGTATATAAAAGAAATTATACATATAATGTTGATAATGGTAGACATACATCTGATAAAAAAAATTTCAAGATGAAAATTCACATATGGTATCATGCCAGAACTTTTTTCAGAAATAGACACAGCGTCTAGTGGCAGAAATAAAGGTTTCTTTGTATAGATATAATAAGTTTTACAGTCTTACACATTTCAACTCAAAGGAAATTTTTACTTAAAAAACAGTATTTTAGTTAATAGGATGGCGATATTACAAAATAGGGTCACATATTAAAATTTTCAACGTAGGATTTTTTTATTCAGTTTAAGTATGTACTGGAGGAAAGTTAAGGCTCAAAAAAAAGAAAAACTTTTAGAGTTGTGGGTTCAAATTATACTTTCGGTGTACTAAACTCGTTATTGATCTCCACAATTCTTGTTTTGAATTTACCAAAACTGAGGAGCGTATGGTAAAATATTCCTTAAAAATAAGTTGCTTTTTATCTTTTCTGTATCCTGAAATGAGACAGTTTTGAAAAAATTGACTCGCAAAAATTTGGGCGTTGTCTCGTTATGCATTAGGTAAGGGCAGCTCAAAAACGAACTAGTTCACTTAGTAGAAATAAGCGATTTTTCAGAAAATTGGGGGGGGGGGGGGGGTTCTCTCAAAAAACCGAGATCATCAGGTCTTCAAATGCGAAAATCTTGAGATATGAGCCTTTGAATGTTTATACTTTTTATGCACTCGAAATTTGATAATAACTATCAACCAAAGCTATTTTAATTTTGATTTTCATTTTTATTTTATAGATAAAATCAACAAAAAAATACACAGAAAAAAGAAAATACAAAATAAAATTAAATAAAAAAGAAAAAGAAAATGAAGCTGACAGACAACGTAATGAGAGCATTTAAACCGGCGAAAGTGTTCCGTGACAACACTGACAGAATCAATCACATCGATTACACGTCAAATGGGGAGACGTTAATTACAAGTAGTGACGATGATTCCATAACTATCTACGATTGCTTTGATGGAAAGTATGGATGTACTTGTTTGTTCATTGTTTTAAAAGAATTAAATGTTTATTGTTTTATAGCTTCAAAAAGTTATAAATCGGACAAAATTTCGGACAAAAGTGACCAAATTTTCTTGTGGTGACGAAAAATAATTTAGTTCGTCAAAAAATTTTATTGCCCAAAAACATTACGCTATGATTTCTGCAGTTTTAATACGAAAGCATGTTTTCCAAAATTGAAATTTCGTAACTTTTTGTTTGCGTTGGAAAATTTGTCCGACAGTGTTTCGTCCGATGACGTGCTTTACTAAAAAGGAAATTGGCAATGTTCAAAAGGGGATCCAGTGAAAACAAAAATTTGTTATAAACAGAGTTTTAAGGAAACTACAAAATCTTTAGTCTATTACGCATCATAGTGTATATAAAGAATTGAAAATTATCCATTCTCACGCGTTTTGGCTGAGACAAGTATTTCAAACACTGTTTATCGACTAGGATTCGAACCCACGACCTCTCGCTTCCCGGGCTATAGTCTATTGTTTCGCTTCTTGTTTCTAGTGGTTTAATCGACTTTAATACATTTATCTTCCAGACAAAAGAAGACGTCAAACAGTAAGAAATATGGTGTATCTTTAATTCAGTTCACGCATGCGCCCAACTCGGTTATCCATACGTCTACCAAAGTCGACGGTGAGTCACCATTTCGTCATTTATTCTGCTAAGTTCGTGGGGGATATGTATACTAATGTGAACGTGAATGCAGTGGCCGCCTGTGCTTTCAAATATGTGTCATGTCGAACTTGCCTAACTTATTTCTGGTCTCTCCATAGTTGTTCGATAAATTTCCATCCAATATCTCGATCTTTTCCATTGGTCCGTTTAAGGTTATAGAGTTAACGGAAGTCGATTGTAAACTTCACAAAATCCCATTGTCATAGACCGAGAGAACACCATTGAAAGAAGAAATCATTGGCTGTTCGACTATCTTATACATGCAAATATTCAACAAATTATAATCTCATAGAGTCTGATCCACGCAAAAGTATTTATGAGAATTATTTTTATTTGTAGACACTATACGTTATCTATCGCTACATGACAACAAATATTTGAGATATTTTTCTGGACATACTAAAAGGTAGATTTTATTGCTTTTCATTGTTTTTGATTAATTTACAAGTATTTTCTTTCGTATACATAATGAAGAAAACACCTTACAGGTGTGTTATTATTTGTGCCTAATTGGCATCCTGTCGGAATACATAAAAATGATGTAAATGGTTTTGTAGCTATAGGCGTTTGTCGACATATATCTAAGGCTGACAACCTGGGCAAGTAGATTTGCTGTATATAATTATCTACTATTTCGATGTACACTCGCTTTGCTAGGCTAAGAAAATGTTAAACCATACTTAACGGTAGCGCTATACTCACAGGATTCCTCCTTTAATTCATGTTTTGTCATTTTTTCAGCGTTGTATCTTTACATATGTCACCGGTGGACGACACCTTTATATCTGGCTCTTTGGATCGCACAATACGGTTATGGGATCTACGTTCCAATAATTGTCAGGTATTTTTCCTGCTAAATATCAATTAGAGTTCTTTTCTATGAATGTTTTTTGTAGTATGTTGGAATTTCTGAATATCTATAGTACTTATAGAGAGGAAAATTTGTTACTTAAGCTCTAAACTCCTTTAGAAGTAAATTCAATCCGTGGCTGAGTGGTTAAAGGACCGACCTCAGAACAAAACGTTTCCAAGGTACAAGGGTTAACACCACCATGAAATCCAAACTCCTGTTCTCTAGTTGATTTGTGAGTGCAAGTTCTTTAACTTAAATTTGTCTATTTATTTCTAGGGTTTAATGCATGTCAGTAGCAGGCCTGTTACATCATTTGACCCAGAAGGTTTGATCTTTGCAGCTGGAGTTGATTCAGAAATCATTCGTTTGTATGACTTGAGGACTTTCGATAAGGTAAGCAAAATTGCAACAATTTACAAGTTCTCTAAAGTGTAGACTCTTTGGTAGAACCAGTTTCTGAAATCTTGCTCAATATATCAAACTAAGAACAACCTGCGACTTTTAGCTCAGAATTAATCTGACCGTGTATTTTATACTATCATTTACAAAATATGAAGTTATCAAATTCTGCGGTTGAGAAAACATGTTTTTTTGGTGATTTTTTTAAAACCGCCAAATTTGTACCCTTGAGGTATTTTCGTTGGCAAGCAAATGGTAGCTATTCTTTACTCTATTCATATAGATAATTTTGACTTAAATAATTAGCTTAGATGTGTTCACAATTTGTATATCAGTGTATACGTTCCTTTTAAGATTCTTTGAATCCAGATTTTCATTTCTATAGGGACCATTTGCAACTTTCAACCTACCACAGACGGACCCAAGTGTTGAATTGACAGGTATCAAATTCAGCAATGACGGCAAGAAAATTATAGTTCAAACTACTACTGGACTTGTCCATCTTCTGGATGCATTCCAAGGGAACCTTCTACATACTTTCATGGTGAGTATACTGCCGTCCATCAAGATTCATTTACTCGTGTGTGGTATGCGTCTCGATCTTATCAATAAAACCCCAGTACATGTGTACATATTTTAAAATATTTTAGCGGGCGTTTGACTACAAATTATACCTTCCTTCTTGAGATGAGAATTGATGGGAATTTCGCCCTGCTCAAATGTGTATGGAAATTCCCTAAGGAAATGCGCAATAGTTTCCTGCTCACCTCTCGATATCACTATACTGCAAGTATCGTTCCCGCAGGATTGATGCTATATCGTCATTGCATCGACCACTCACAGGACGAATACTACGTACTATGTCTTTGTGAATCTCCAGCACGGAAGTGAGGCATATGGGTTGGAGTCCATCTCAAGATAACGTTTTTTCGATCGGTTTAAAATACACTTTCAACGAAATTGTTATGCAATTTTATAGATTTTGTGATTTCTATCTATTTCAGGGTTTATCGCCTTCAGGTAGCGCTAGTGTTTATCTTGAAGCTTCGTTTTCTCCCGATTCACAATATGTCTTATCAGGTAAGGCGCACATGAATTGTATCTGATAATTTGTGGTTCTGATTTATTGAACGTATGCTTTCGCCGTGACTCTAACCATATACTAGGCCCGAATTTGTATTTATATTTCCCAAGCTGATTTTGGTTTTGGCCTGAGAAGGCTTTGTAAATAATATCGTGTTTGAAAGAGCGAGGCATTGGGATACATTTTATCCTGATTATTCAAATAATCTAAAGTGATATTTATAATGAACATCGAAATGTTTACTATATTACGTTGTTTTTGTAACAGTTTCTAACAAAATTTTCCTTGGGGAATTCTGGATAAGATGTTTGTGAGAACGAGTTATCAAGAGATGTTTGCCTTAATTATCCAATCAAGTTTAAAAGTCTTTTCAAGTTATCTATAACTGTTGGCTAAACTTTCTGATGTGATATATTTACTTTCCCTTTTCTTATTCAGGTTCAGCGAGCGGCAAGATATATGTATGGTCATCAGATAGTGGGAAACGAATCTCGGTATTGGATGGTATGCATCCGGGTAGCAGTCAATGTGTGGCCTTCAATCCCAAATACATGATGTTTGCTTCAAGTTGTTCGAACCTTGTAAGTGTTTTCGATTGCACAAAGACACCTTTCCCGAGATTATTATTTAGAATTTCTCGCCTCGTTTTGAGATGAATTTTGTCTTGACGACGAGCTTCCAAATTTGATATTGCAAGTATCAGATTTTTATGTTATTTCGTTTGATATTCGGTTGCCACTGGAAACGATACAGGATATTTTAAAAATGATGTCAGGAAAAGTGTATTGGCCTTACTGTAGGCCCAATGATTCTACCGTACTCGAGCTAAGCTTAATTCTGCTTTTTTTTGGGTAAGGCTCGGCACCACTGGCTTGAAAAAATAACTAGAGTCCGCATATCGAATTTTTTTCAAAGCTGATTTTTATAAAAAAATCCGCCATGTTGAAATCACTTATTGGTTACGTTTTCTTCTGAATAGTGGCTCCAACATGGCAGATTTGTTTACAAAAATCGGTTTAAACAGATGCGCGCTCTACTTATTTTTTCGGCGCAGTGCTCTGCACAGCTGATAAGTCAAATATTGTGCCGGCGTCCCAGTTCGATGCAACCTGCAGTTTCCCATATTGTACTGGACCTAGACTAAAAGGTAGGGGATTTCGAAAACAGTAATTTCTTCGATTCGTCCAGTCAGGGATTTTTGAGAAGTTTCTAAATAAAACGTGAGTACATTAAATTTTCCCGGAAAGTTTCTACATATTAGTGCGTACCAGATATGGCACTATGGCCATCCCAAAATCAATTTTTTTCTTCCTATAAAGATTCCTGAGTATTTTTTTATTTTTTCCAAAAGGCATTTTGGATTCCTGATCTCAATGAAGTGGACAAATAGCAAATGGTAGCCATCACATGAACAAAACGTGATTTGAAAGGAACTCAGTTGAATTGAAGTTGTCGAAGAAACCTGGCTACGTCGCAGTGAAAACGTTGTTACCTGCTGAAAAATGTCGAAATTTAACCAAGATCAGTCGTAAATTCATCGCTCGGTTCACTTGTTTGAAGAACCGCAAGACGAAAAGTACCGTAAATTTTATAGACAAATATGTGGGTAAGATAACATGTATATATGGATATATGTAAAACTAAAGGGACCAAATAGGTATAAAGCCTTCTCTGGACAGAAATTTGATATCGATGGGTGTAGATAGCTTTATTTTATACACGAATCCAGATTTTTATTTGAGAAGATCCAACCATTTTTGAGATGTATACCTATGAGTTTTGTAAAGCAAGTAGTATAGTTATTATCGTTTTATATAAAAAGAAATTGTTTATACGTTTATTGAAATAAAATCAGATGAGTTCTGTTTTCATTCTATTAATCACTTCTGTGGCGGGAATTTTCAACATTTCTGGAATCTTAGGACATAGGCTATTTCATTACCGGATATCGCTGCTCGGTGCATGGGCCGCGGAGCAGCTAGGACTGTAAAAAAAATTAAAATTCCATGACAAATTTATTTTTCAAACTGGATGAAATTCCAAAGGGGTTTAAACTTATGAAGGAATGATAATTTGATTATATCTTAATGTTAGATGTCTTGTGGAATAAAGGGGACTAGAAAAAGTTAAATCCTTAGCACCCAGAAAATCTTAAATCTACTCTAAATTGATTTAATATCGAGCTTCAAGTTAAACACTCGAAGGAATAAATGACTAAAGGGATTTCGTTCACTCTGAAAAATAATCCCAAAAAAATTGACAGAAAAATTGCAAAGCCATAAACAGTTTTTTTATACTTTACTTCGAGGACTTGGTATATTTTATGACTATGACTATATGACTATAGACGGGCGAGTGTAATTTTCCCCTTTTTGCAGGTGTAGATATATTGCCTACATATCATAGTGCCGATCCATACCGTGAAACACCTTTAAGGGGACCGGAAATTGGAAGTTAAAAGTACGGCAGTTTCGACGCATTGATTATGACTACAGCTCCATAAAAAACATCAATTTTGACGGTCCAAAAGTCATCGATTTCGTTTAATCCAAGAAAAAAGGCCGAAAACCTATCGTTTACTAGACAATTGAACATTACCATTTTTTAGCTCCCCAACATCTACGGAACATATTTAAAATTCGTTTTAAGGCTAGATAGGTAACCACCCTGAGATTGGGAGTTTTTACGGGGTTTAAGGTCTCCCCTTTGAAGAAGATTTAAATTTTCGAAATAAGGCCGTTCTACCGTTAATGAAAAAATTGACTTGTTTGTCCAATTTAGACCAATTGAATTTTAGCAGAGATATGGTCAGCTGAAGGGTCAAAATCAATCATTTTTTGCCTATTTTGTGCTGACGACAGCAGTTTGTAATTAAGTACATAGATCATGAAAATTGAAGTTTTAAAGTATTATCAAAAATGTATGGTTTTTAGGGTTGTCATTTGTGAAAATTGAAAACTTTTAAAAGTGATTAAAGTCTTTCAATTTTCCCGAATCACAACAATGATGAGATTTCCAGGAACAAAGTGAACGAAACAAATGGCCACCTTGAAAGATATATTTCGAAAACCAATGTCCGAAATGGGGTAAAAACAAAAAAATGTATTTTTATTTCCCATTATACATAATTCTTTTGTCTGACGTCAAAGATACATAAAAAAGACTAGAAGTAGATAATAAAGTGTACAATATTTATAATATTTAAGGAGAAAATCAATTCCATTCAACGTTTAACCCAATACTGTATATGTTCTCTAGAAAATCCATGTACTTGAGTCAAATATCACAGGTCTCCAGAAAACCGGTAGGCAAAATAAGCAAAAACCTTATGTGGAGGGTGTTTTTCTTCTTAAACGGCACACAATCCAGCGCGCTGTTTAAACAGAAAACACTCTTCCGCATGGGTTTTTCGCAATTCTGCCCACTGGGAACGCAAAGAAAAAAAGGAGAGCAAAAGGGCTTCACAAGGAAATTGATTTTACAATGGAACTAGATTTAAATAAAAAGGGAACAAATTAAAAATCGTAAGTGTTAAAAAAATTATTCAATTTAATACATGGTTAAAAACAAATATCCACAATGTGAGAAAGAGGCAAAACATACAAGGGAGCCTCATTAGACTTTTATTTTAGTGACAAATGGAACTCACCAAGTCAGCTAGGAAACTTAGCTCTTTGGCTTCTCAGCTCAGATTGGATGTGTGTCATTAGGCACAGTATACGTAATTGTAAGGCGCTCAACAATATGGAGAAAGAAGGCAAAATAGCCTACCTGCCACTAAATTTTGATTTTCCCCGATATTTCGCCTCTTTCACACTTTAAATGAAAATGTGCGATAAAAAACAAGTCACAAGGAAGCACAAAATGGCTAAAAGAAAAAAAAACAATATTTCTCATTCTAATAAAAACATTATAATAAACACTATCAAACTAAATACATATTACCATACAATCTTTAAAAAATTATATAAAAACAAATGCGATGTATTCATAACAAAAAAGCCAGTTAACACAAGTCGTGGTTTTTAATTGTCCGTGACGTCATCAACAAGATGTGACGTCATCCACAAGATGTGACGTCATCCATACAATGTAGCTGACGGGAAAACAAAGTCTTGTGTTAACTGGGAACAATGACGATAAAGTTTTTAAACTTTTGTGAACTACAAAGTAAAACGTTTCATTTTAGACATTGAGGAGAAAAAAACGCTTTAAAAAAAAATCAAAACAACAACAACAACAAAACTCTCCACAAATAACAGGATGAAAAAATTAAGGTATAGGAACTTTTCACTGTGACAAAAAATCTTTTCAGTTTTAGCGTAACTATTCCATAAACGGCTAAAGTTTGATTTCACGACTAACTGGATCAGTGACAGTGGGATTTAGACTGGTTATAGGATAAATTAAGGGAATACAGCAACGCTTGATTATAGATTAGGATTAGTGCAATAGGATTCTATTTCAACAGAAATGTTCGCGAATACGAGGCTGGATAGGAGAAAAAATTAATTCGAAAATGGTCTATAAGAGTTTTCACTGACAATGTCGCGAGTTCACACTGTATTAAATAGCTACTATACCCCAAAAAGAAAAACGAAAACACCTTGACAAAATAAGTATATATATGCATAAGTTAAGCATTAATTTTTAAAAATGTTTTTTTTTAAATGCAAAAAAATTACTCAGTACTATAAAAATAACGAAAACATAACATTGTATAATGTAAATAGATAATATACAGATTATTTTAATAGAATAATTATGATACTAATATAAATGGTAATAAAGTAAAAATGAAATTTTCTAGGCAGAGGGTTCCGATAGCAAGTCTTCACTAAAATCTATAAGTAGCACGTTAGAATTTTAAATCTGATTTGGATAAAACAAAATACCCTTCTTAATTCTTTAGAAAATATTTTTTCTGTCTGACCTATCACGTATCAACTTGCCCTGACATAATTGTTTCAAATATTGATATTTAAATCGATAAATAACCCAACTAAAAACATGTTTTATCAGTTCTTTCAGCGAATTTCTTCCAGCAGAGGTTATTACATTAATTGATAATCAGATAAGTCTTTGCCCAATTTTCAAAAATCACAGAAAATCAAAATTTCAATCTAATAAACAAAACATGCGTACGAAATTGTTAGTAAAATAAGATATTCCAATTTATTTATTGATCTGTTGATTGATTTTTGAAATCAAGATAAATGATAAAAGGTAGCAGTAATACAAATAAATAAATAACATTTATAATAAACTGAAAAAGGTATATTATATTCAACAAATTTCTTTTTGCTTCAAACTATAGTAACAATAATGATAAAAAACTAACCTGACGGAAACCTTATCCATTCGCATCTACACTGACCGAATTCTGAGCCTTCCCGTCAGGGTAGCAAAAATGAACAAAAATAGTTTTATTTGCATAAAAACAATCATTTAAAGATGACAATATTTTGTTTTACTATCTTAAAATACTTGAAATAAAAAGTCTAATAATTCTAGTCCGATTTCAATGATATTCAAAAGTGTCTCCTGATTCTGATTGGCTATTGATTGGGTAGTTATATTTTTCGACCAATCAAAAAGCGAATTCCTGTCAAAAGCCTTCTCTATTTGGCTGTTGATTAGGTAGTTATAATTTTCGACCAATCAAAAAGCAAATTCCTGTCGTAAGCGTTCTTTGATTGACTATTAATTGCGTCGTTAAAATTTTCGACCAATCACATACACAATAGTGCCGTATAGAAGACATGTGCATACATGCATACAGATATAAGACCTTAACTGTTGTGTAGATATGTCCTCAAAATTTTGCTTAAATAAAACACTAATTCTTATATTGAAACAAAATTTAAGAACCAAAAAAACTAATATAATTATTGAATCTATATATAAACTGGAATTGCAAAATATATAATATCAACATTTAAGAAGATTTCAAACAAAGTTGTCAATCATCCTAAAATCGTTGATCCACACATTTTAGTATAAGTGACAGCTCCGTTTGAAATCCTTTTTCTCTTAATAAAAACACTAAAAACAGGATAAAAATAGTCACAAAAAGGGTGATTTGCGCAAAAAAAATTCTGTATCGTTAAAATATGACAGTTCGCTAATTATTTCAATTGCAATTAATGGGGAGCTATTTTTTCAAATATCTTCTACAATTTATATAATATATGATATATAATTATAAATACATAATACATTTTCAAGTCTGGTGTAAATTTGTAGAAACAGTTTGCAAACCCCTCGTTTCTTTACGCGGTAAAGTCCACATTGCGATACATAAATCACAAGAAACAGGGGGTATTCGCAAGAATCTTACAATATCTTTAAATCAAGATCACTGAAAATGCAAGAATTGTTTCTCGTGCTTCGTCGATTAAAAATCAATGATAGGAGAAACAAACCGTTATCGTGTATTCCAGGCCTGAACCTTTTGATGTGTGTATTGTGAATGATTGCGTTAAAGATTGAAATAAGAAAAATAGGTTCGTTAAAAACAAAAATATATATAAAACATAAAAATTAAAATACATAATTAAAAGCTACAAGGCTGGTCGCAAGGACAAAAAATAATTTTTAAAAAATTAAATAATTAGAAATCCATATTAATTTTTTTTGTTTTCATTCACGGCCGAAATCACAAGGTACTATGTCGATATTTTTTCCATAGAAATTATTGTTGCTAAAAACATTTCCTAATAATTTCTCTCTTTTTGAATACAGATACTAAAAAATCATACAGTTATTCTTTCATGGCTTGATCACCCAAACTTCACCAATAATCATCAAATATCTGGTGACGTGGTTAACTGAAGCCATCACACACGCCTGCACGCCTTTTGCGCGGTACCGTATTTCGCTCTCACGCGGACGATTCTGAGTTCTTACTGTGCCTTGTGAGGGGACGATGCATCCTCAGGTTGTCAATGGAATGATGCCATGACCAGCATGAGTGGCAGAAATACTTGAAGCAATCAACCGAGCGGCAGAAAAACGGGCCAGGGTTGATGTGACATTGGCTACACATAGCATCCTCAAGGTATGGGTCAATTTGTACCTTTTTGGTGAATTTGGGACATCTGATCTCGATGAAAGAGGCTTGAACAGCTTTCATGAAACTTCGGTTGTTGTTGAATGTCACACGTCCTGAACCTACAATGACACGAAAATATTCTCATACACCACATGGAATTTCAGGAGGCCGTATTCTGTATGCAAACGAGGTTAGAGAGTTTTTACCACGGAGAGATTTTCACTGGGATGGAGACAGGCGTGTAATGATGGAAACATATCATCAAACAAAAAATTGATGAGGGTCGGTCAAGGTGCTTTTGAAGTCTCTTACCAACACAGCGTGCAAAACATCCGAATATGGGTTCCGTATATTACCGTATATGGACTAATTTCTTCCATATATGAAAGAAATTAGTCCATATACGGTCATATACGGGACCGTATTCGGTAGAATTTCACGCTGTGCAGTATTTGTCGTTATATTTTCACTAAATTCATTTTTACAGTTGACCATTTCTCTTCAGTGAACACTTAAATTAACCAAATTTGAGAAAATTTTATCTTTTTCTATTGAAATTGGATTTCACAATTGTGAAAACTTCTGACAAAATGCGGATCCATTTGGTTTCTTGTAGACTGAGAGGAATGGTGTTTATTCTTTAATCTTGGCGATAATTTAAAAATGAAACGACATCTTGTGCTAACAGGGAAGTTTATTAAAGTCTGACAGGTGAGGAATTTGTGTTAAAAATAGTTCATATGGCTATCGGAAAATTGACTCAGCTATTTTTTTGTACAATAAATTCCAACTTTACTCAGAAGTTATTAAATTTGTCATTATAACAGCGATAATTACTTTCTTTAATTTACATTTCTCTCTCACAGAGGGATGCTTCTTATAGGGGAAACCCTATTAAAATCATTTCTTTGAAACCCCCTACAGTGAGCATTGCCTGCTTAATTGCTCAGTTCAGAATTAGACATCTTTTAATGTTAAATGCACATAGCTAATGAGATAGGAAAAATTCTTTCGCACTGGAAACAATCTACAGGACATTGCTTGAAACCGCTATTATGCAAGGCCATCGTATGACAAACACCCTGTGAACTGTGAGATTTTAAGCTAAAGCAGAAAGGAAAATTCTGAAAATATCTTAAATTTTGGGTTTGTCAGATCCACTTCAGTGTCAATATGAGGCTTCCTTCTATATCAAAACGAGGCTCTTACCAATGGGATATTTGTGCTTGTCTGTATCAATACCGGCATAAATGACACCATCGAACAGATCATTCATAATTTGACATAGGGCTTCTATAAGCAGAAGAAAAAAAACAATTATATACGGAAAAAGTCAAAGGTTTTCTTTTAAAGTTTCATAAAAAAGTAAGAGAGGGTGTATTACATATCTCATACCAAATCTATCGCACACACGGCGTGGTACAATCTAGCAATCTCCATGCACAATTTACTATTAATTCAATTAACTAGACTATTGAATTATTTCGGCCTTGTCGTAATCGAGCAATTATCAATTGTTTGCGTAAACTTAATTTCAGTGTACAAGATATGGTAATTAGATGTAATTGAAACAAAACCAAAACAAGTTCACGAAACAATTTACAAGTAAATTAACTTTAGCATTAAATTTGAGTCGATTCCTTATGTACACCTTAACAACACTCAGTGGCGGTTTGCCCTAGACCCTGAGGTTTTTATACT
>JAUBWS010097519.1:0-36575 GCA_032270445.1 Darlingtonia californica | reverse complement strand
AAAAGAACGTTGACAATATTAGAGTTACAGAGAAGCATGCCGTTAGAAAAGAAAGTTTGAAGCATAATTCTAAAAAGAACTTTGAAAATATTAAGGTACTGAAAAGCACGTGGGAAAAAAAGAACAATGGAAAATAAGATAGAAAAGAGACCTAGGAACGTGAAATTGAAAAGAGAAAAATGAGACAAACAAGTGAAAGATTGCAAAGAAAAGGCTTAGATAAAGTTGATAATTTTAAGAATTCAATATAAGTAGGGCCATTTTATATCTGTGTATGTTGTAATATAAGCCCTCAGTTGTTGTTTTTAAAGAGGGAAAAAATAGTTTAGATACCAAACAGCTACGTGAATTTGTTCCCAGTTTTGACGATAATTTTTACATTTGTTTGAAATGTTATAAAAAAATGCTAAGAAAGAAAGTACCCTGTCAATCTGTTTTAAACAAGATACAATCATTTGACTTACCTAATGCACTTAAGGATATTGGAAAATTAGAACGTATATTACTTTCTCAGCGCACTTTGTTTGAAAAATTATAAAGTAATGCCGAAAGGTCAATTCCCGAAACTAAAAGGAGCCATTTGTAATATCCCAGTTGAAACTGCAAATGTTTATAATGTTTTGCCCAGAGGGGTTGCTAGTAGTGGTGTAGTTTTCATTCAACTCAAACGAAAGCTCTCTTACAAATTTCCAGTGATTTCTGAACGTGCGCGGCCTGAAAAATTGGATTCGTTTCTATGTTATTTGATTGAAAACAACCATTTGTACGCAGAAATTTGGATAGATATACCAAATTTAGTTGATGAGCCTTTTGAAAATAGTTCACTTTCAGAAGATGTTGGCTTTGTTGTAAACTCATCAGAAATTGTTGATAATCAAATTCAGTTTGTCTCTGACGATGACGACAAATTGATACATCCTTTTGAAATTAAAGAATACGATGAGTTTGAAAAAGATGACCTGCTAAATAATTATAGGACACTTGCAAGTGAAACCTTACTGGTTCCAGAAATTCAATCATCGCCCTAGGAGAGGGTAAAATACCTTATTCATTAGTGATGGATGAGTTTTGTGAAGAACTTGCACATCCTCATTTATTCCCAACAGGAAAATTTGAGTATAAGATTGGAAGAGATATAAAGTTATCGCCCTCAAAATATTTTAATCACAGATTATTAAAAAATTCGCAGAAATTTGCATCTGATGCTGATTACATATTTTTTGCACATCAATTAGTTCAGCAACTAAATCTAGAAGCAAGATTAATGTAGCTATGAAAAAAGTGACTTGTGCTAATATGACAGCAGGAATTTTAGGACAGAATTTTCAGCAAACGGTCCAAAATTGTATTGTATCTGATAATGCTTATAAATTTATGAGTACTATTAAAGGGGCCCCTGCATATTGGAAAATATGCTATCTGATGTTCTTGCTATGGTTAAACATTTAGGAATACCATCTTATTTCATGACATTATCATGTGCTGACCTTCGCTGGCATGAACTTGTTTCTATTATTAAAAAATTAAAAGGTGAAAATGCCTCAAAGGAGAAAATTGAAAATTTGTTCTTTCACGATAGATGTAAGGAACTTAACAGTAACCCAGTACTTGTTGCGCGCCACTTCCAATATAGAGTTGAGAACTTTTTCAAGGAGATAGTAATGGATGGGCAACTCGGAAAAATAATCTATTATGCAATAAGGGTTGAATTTCAAGTCAGGGGAAGTCCCCATGTACCTTGTATTTTATGGGAAGATGATGTGCCTAGTTTGAAATTTGAAACAAAGGAACATTATGCATGTTGATAAAGTTATGTCCGCAAATATTCCCGACAAGTCGGAATTTCCAGAACTTTACAAAGCAGTTAATACATATCAAATTCATTCTGATTTTAAAAGTTGTAGGAAATACAATAAAGATGAATGTCGTTTTGGTTTCGGGCACTTTTTTTGTAAACGTACCAGTATTGCAGAACCGTTACCAGAAAGTTTATCTGATGATGATAAAAGTGATATGTTGGTCAGAAGGAATCATGTGATGAATAACGCGAGAGAGTACATTGATGCAAATTAAATCCAAGAAAGCAAATATTTTGGAGCCACTTGAACCTGAGTTTATTGAAGTTGGTTCAATTGATGCCATTTTACAATCTCTTGAAATTGATGTTGATGAATATGAGTTATTTTTATCAGATTCTCCAGATTTCCATCTGCATTTACAACGTAATCCTCATGTTTTGTTAATAATCACTTTTCGGAGGGACTATTAAGTTGGGAGGCAAATCTTGATATTGAGCCGATGTATAACTATTATAAGGCTGTAACATGTGTGCATACTTTTCCAAAAGTGAAGACAGCTGTTCTGTTGCAATGAAAGAAGCTTTAAACTAGTCTAAAGAGCAAGAGTGTACAACTTTTGAGATAATGAACAATGTTGCAAAGGCTTATAATAGTAATAGAGAATGTTCTGTTCAAGAAGCAGTGTACTCGATTATGCCTGAACTATGGCTTAGAAAATGCTTCCCTACAGTTTATTTTGTTAATACAAACCTCCCAGACCAAAGGTATAGAATTTTTAAATCACAAGTTGAAATTTGAGAGTTACCTGAAAATAGTGAAGATGTCTTTAAACGAAACATGCTTGATAGATATCTTGATAGACCTAACCGGCATTTTATGCAAGGGTAATACACTGTATTAGATGACATGTGCTATGCTACTTTTTGTGCAAATTATGTGCTAGACATTAAAAAAATGATGATTATAATAATGACTGGCAACCTGTTGTCTTATATGATGAAGCATTTGAGTCAAATCATGATGATGGACTTTGCCGAAGTCTGTTCCTTTAAATCAAAAAAAGTTTATAAAAATTAAAATCTCGTAAGGTGCCTAAAGTTTTACGCTATTATACTCCAAACATGCACAAGTCTCCTGAAAAATATGCACATCATATGTCGATGTTATTTTATCCATTTAGGTCAGAATAAATTGATTTTTAATTATCAGGCTCATTTGTTCTTAAATTAAATGAACCAGTAGTAAATGAAATTGTCAATAGAAACAAAGTAATAGTTGAACCTAGTACAGATTTAGTTGACATTTTACAAAACATTCGTAAAGACATAGAGCAGCATCAGGAAAGCCCAGCAGGAAAATGATGAAGTAAATGAATTGATCAATGGAAATCTTCCAGAAGAGGAAGCTGATGAAGTGATAAACGAAAATTTGGAAACCTCTAATACATTTACAAATAGGACACATAACTTACTAAGTGACGAAGAGATAAACAGATGTATTAGATCTCTGAACCAGAAACAACGCGAAACGTTTGACGTTGTCCTAAGATGGGGCAAACAGTTCATTCAAAATTTGAATGTCGAAAATTCAATTAAGTTTGAACCACTCAGAATTTTAAACAGTCCTATTAGTGCTTTTAAAGGGCTCCAGGATAAACAACTTGTGTCTCTAAGAAATAAACTGCAATATGTACAATTAGTTATAATTGATGAAATTTCTATGGTTTCATCCGACTTGCTATTGAATATTCATAAGGCTTTCTGAAATATTTGGAATAACTGATAGCTCATTTTTGTTTGATGGAAAAAGTATAATTATATTTTAGGACTTCTATCAATTGCCAGTAATAATGGCATCAACGGTTTTTTTATTGACAGGGAAAGATAAGAATGTCAGTGTATTTAACCTATGGCATCTTTTTAAGCTTGTTGAATTAACAGAATCAACGAGACAGAAAGGAGATAATATGTTTGTCGATCTCTGAATAATATCAGAATCGGAGAGATAGAACCAGAGTGTGAAAGGATACTTCAATCCAAAATCATGACTACAAATGACCCCAATTATCCCTGGGATGCATTGCATTTATTTGCAGAAAACAGTACTGTAAATAGACGGGGCGGTTGATGTTGAATAAAATCCCTACAATTGCTACTAAATCACAGCAATAGATATTATTCCTGAAAGTATTCCAGACAGACAACGCTATAAGATTAAAGATATAAAACAAAGCGATACAGGAGGTTTGGCTTATGAGGTTGAATTTAAGATCGGTGCCCGTGTTATGTTAGTGGCTAATATTGATATTGAAGATAGACTAATCAATGGTCACTTAGGAACAGTTTTTATCTTAGACAAAAGAATGAGAGAGTAGAAATAATCCACATTAAGTTTGATGATCCGAAAGCCGGAAAGAAATCTCAAAGAAAAGATATATACGCTTAATCAAATGAAACAGTTCCGATTGAAAGATCTGAATCAACATTTTCCTTGTTCAAAGGAAAAGGTAATTTTATTAAGAGAACACAATTCCCTTTAGTATTGTTCTATGCGTGTACAGTTCATAAAGTTTAAGGTCTTACTTTAGACCGTGTCGTAATCAGCTTCAATCTTGAAAACAGTGAAATTTTAATCCAGGCCAAATGTATGTCACTTTATGCCGTGTCAAATCAATCAATGGTTTGTTTTTTACCGGGCAATATTCACATGCAGCATTCACTTGCAGTAAAAAAGTTGCTACAGAATATACAAGACTCCGAATGACAGAGAATCAACTCCCTCCTTTAAAGGATTTTTATCTTTCAAATACATCACTTGTAATTTCATTATTGAATATCAGATCTTTAATACTACACTCTATGGGTATAACTTCTGATAGCTTTTTAATAGGCAATGACATTCTTTGTTTGACAGAAACACAAATTGGTTTTAATTATGTTAATTCACAAATTCTGGAAATTGATGCAAATTAGATTTTTTTTGTATTAGCTACAACAATGACCAGCATAAGCGCAAAAGTCTAGCTATTTGCCATCAAGAAGAATCTGTAAATGTTTCTAAATATGATCATTCATCTGGATTTTCTTTGATGAAATTAAAAAAGACTGTTTCTATAAGAAATAATTATGTTTGCTTTTGTATAGAAGTCCAAAGACTCAGTTAAATGTATTCATTCGTCAACTTTAATGTGTGATTATTCATTGGTAGTAGATTTTTCGATATTGACGGTGGTATGTTAAAACTATGAAAAATTGTCTGAACGTATCTGATCATGATGCAGTTAAAATAAAATTGATACAGAAAGAAATTGACAGTGACATTGATGATGATTATAGGTAACCCTTTTATTACCATAGGGTATTTTTATTTTTTTCGTTGGGGGTCGGAGGAGGGTAGGATACTTTTTAAATTTCTTCATGTTTCTATACCACTAAGTGTTCCAGAAAAACTACTTACAATGCAATGAGTTGAAAATATGAATATAAACACGATTTGAACATAGCTTTATTTATTCGAAATCTCAATATAGTGATCCTTTATGTATTCTACTCTCCTGCAGTGTGGTTCAGAAACTTTCCTATGAATGCAACACCAAGTTTTGAACAGTATTTTTTGTGATTTGGAAAGTTTCAATATCCCTGTTTATTATTCTATATTTTTATAACTCAGTGTTGGTTACGAATACCTTTTAGACAAAGTGTATGAAAGAAAAATCTACTATATTGATAACGTTTAACAAAGATCCAATGAGAAAAAGAAACGGTTAAAATTTCTTTGCGAAAAAGCATTTCTGAAGAGTAGATTTGTTTTGATACACTCTGTAAATATTTTTTAATTTTTTCCAAATTCTTACTGTCTGTATAATGCAATTTCGAAATTATTTAATAAAGCATCGCAAAGAATTGTTAAAAACATGAACAATATGGTAAACACTTCATTCAGCTGACACTCAAATTTATAGACATTAATCTTAACGAAACACCAACTGATAATCGTATTGCAATCAAACTTCTTGGTTGGTTTTCAGGCTAGATAGGTAATTAACACCTTAAAATCGGGTCATTTAGGGGGCTTTCAAGTTGTCAATGGTCCGCCCTTCGAAAGTGGAGATTTGAAGGTTCGAATTTGTAAAATCTGGTTGTTTCAGTGGTTAGATCATGTAAAGTAGTTAAGAAAAATGGGGTCGTTTGTTAAATTTCGACCATCTGATGCTGAGATATGGGCGTTTTTCAATTTGTACGTGTGTGTATGAATCATGAAAATATTTTAACGACTTGGTCATTCATTGTACTTACAAAAAATAGTATGGTTTATGGGGTTTTGATAAGCCGATTTTGAAATATTCCCTGTTTATTGTCGGGAAAACTTGCAAAATTTCGCTGATTCAGCACTTTTCAAGCACTTTCGTCAATTTCAAAATGCCAATAACTTTGCAACGGCTTATCCCATAAACCATACCTTTTTTTGTAACGATTTACTCGATGTTTTGCTCCACTCCACTTTTTTAACTCGAGTCTAGTAAAAAAAAAATAATGTTCGGATAATGTCTGGTTTTGTCGGACTAACTAAGTGCGCATCTCCTGTGATGTCCCAAAATGTCGAAATTTTGACCCCCTCCTTCCTCTGTTCGTTCATGTTCGTTTTGATATCGCACGCTCTTTTTCGGTTTTTATTAAAGAAACTACAGGTTTCCTAGCTATAGTATAGCTCTCCTTTTTTCTAACCTATCTTGTTTGGTTAATGTTTTATAATGATTCAAGTCACGTTTATCCTTTCAATGAAGTTACGTAATAACAGTTAATGTTTCAAGTCACGTCTATTTTTCTTATTTATTTTTCTTTGCACCAAAATTACGTAACAAACAAATTCCTGATCTTCCGAACTACTTAGGAGTTGGACTATGAAATCAAGTACGGTAATTTTAGACTTATTTTGCCCATTGAGTTGGAGTGGTTCATACAAGAATAGAGAGAAGAACTAGTAGAGAGAAGTAGAGAGAAGGACTAGTAATTAATGTTGAGATTGTCCCGTTCTATTTTCATTCTATAGATAGCTACAAAGTTCTACCTTTTACTCGCAATACTTGAAAATCAAAACAGGTCAAACCTGTCTTTTAGAACGGCGCCTTTAAGGTAAAAAAATAAGATGAAAATCATCAATTATTCAATAAATATCATTTGTGCGTGGTTTCTATTTTCAATTTAGCAATTTTGTCATTTTGGTTTTACTTTTACCTTAAAAAAAGAAATTTTAGTTGGAATTAAATTTTGCAGATGGGCAAAATAATATTTTTTCGCGAACTTTACTGTCGCAAATGGGGAATTTTATCAATTTTTAAGGATTGAAGTGATTTGTGACCAAAAATGCTTAAATGGATGGCATCTTTAGGAAAAAGAGGACAAACCTTAATTTCGCGGATAGTTGATTTTGAAGGTTTTCGCCGATTTTATAACAAGAACCATGAAATCCACAAATTTTTCTTCGCGCGAAAATTTCTTCTCGATTTAAGATTTTTTTCTTAACATGAGCTAAAAAGAAATCAAGAATTCCCTTCACGCGTTGAAACCGGTCTAGATGTAAAAAGATTGGGAAGGAGATTGCTAAAATCTGTGTATGCAATTAAACACCTGGCCCTGGTCATGTGGCTAGCAGCCACATTGGTATAATACCTGCAAAGCCCCCAAAATTAAAACTATTTCGTCTTGTGCATTGGTGGAGTGTGGAGTATCAAAATGAGTGACAAAGATAGTAAAGCAAAAAGTGATGGTGACCACAAAAGTAGGTTATCTGTTTTTCCAATATAAATCTTTTAACTACAACATGGAGGCATAATAACCTTTTCCACACCTATCACATGTGAGATTGAAAACTTTTTTTGTTGGGTTTGATTAGTCACTGTACTATTTTAGTTACCAACATTAAAGAAAGAATAAATTAAAAAAATAAATTAAAAACTGGTTATGAGGCTTTTTTATTGGATAGGAGTGGAGATAAGAAAAATTAGAGGCAAACCAGGCTAGTTTTTATTTATGGGTCTACTTCGACTGTGTTTAAGATTGCTATGGTATACCCTTTTTTTAAGAGCATGCGCTAGAGGTTTAGCAGTTGCTGCAGCTGTTTTCTTGACTTTTTCTTTAAAAAACCTTATTAAAGTTCTTGACAATTTCTTAGTGTTTTTTAGTATAAGATCTGTTAGCATGAAATACATGCAATTTTTCAAGCAATCCTGTTTCTTCTAAATTTAATATTTCTAAATGTTTTTCCTTTCAAAATAGTATTTCTTATTTTATCTCTAAAACAGGTCAGTCATCTGAACCACAAGATGATCCGCCCAAATTTTCAAGTACTAAAGATAAAGGTAAGCTATTGACATTTCATGTAATCTGCTTTCCTTTGTTATTTTGTTAACACAAAAATTTTATTTCGAAAACATTCTTACAAAGAAATAATAAAATAACTGCTGTTGTTCTTTCAAGGAATTTTACATTTTAATAAATAAGTTCTGATATAATTAAGTTTTTATCCGAAAAATCATTGTATAAAATTTCAGTTCAAACCAAATCAATCATATAGTTAGATCATTTGGTCATTTGTTATGGATAAAAAGTTACATGAACGTGGACCCATAACCTGCTATTATCTCGACAATAATTGAAGTAAATTTATGAAATTAGCTTTTTCAGCTGGTATTAAACCTTTTAATATTTCATGAAAAAAGTTTTGCAATGTGTTGATCTTGTTATTTTGCTTTTACCATAGACTCTGTTGTTGGACATGTACATTGCGTAAGCCCAGTAAAAAAGGGCAAAGTGTCAGGTTATGAGTATTTTAATTTCGTTCTCCAAACACATGACAATTGTAAAAGAGCGGTGTGTTTTACACCTTCAAGGCGAAAGAGAATTGCCAAAATCAAATTGTTCACAGGATTCGCTACTTCAAAGATCGTCTAAGGTGAATGCACTGGCCGAAGTAGACTTTGAATACAATAAACATCTAGCTACTAAAATGTTTATCAGATGTAAAGAAACTTGCTCCTGGACAATTGGTTGACCACAGAATCAATGTCTTTCATGTGACTGAACCTGTTATTATCAAGAACAACCTCCATAAACAAGATGTTACCATTAGAGATGGCACAGAACATATCAACTTGTCTCTGTTTGAAGAGGATGTAGCTCGTGCTGCTCGATCAATGTTATGAAATCCAAAATGCGAGAATTAAAAATCATTTCTCCCTCAATACATCAAAGACCGATGAATGCATTGTCAAGCAAATCAAAGCAATACCAGATTTGGTCGACGTGACTGATGTTTCTTCTTTGAAAGAAACTTCATCTGTTGTTCAGATTATGTGTGTACAAGAATGGACCCAAATGGCAAAAAATTCAAATGTACCAAGTGCGGTACCAGCGTAAAAAGAAATACCTGTGAAACCAGTTTTGGATATCAATCATGGTGGCAGATGTTACGACGAAGGAAAGGCTCAGGCTGTCTCTTCGAAATGACCAGGTGCTACAGTTGATGAAAATCGCTAACATCAAACATCTATTATTGTCTGAGGACTAACTGGTCAAAGAAGTATTAGAAGTATCCGATCCGTTTTGATGTTACTGAAAGAGTAGCTCTATCAATCAAAAAAATTGATAGTTAAACAAACGGTTGTTTTTTATTTATTTTTTGAACTTTCTTTTGTTGACATATGGATTCTAACCTGTTTTGGGGACAGGACAGTACTTTTATTTTTTGACTGTTTTTATCAACATTTTGCCAGTTTTAAATGTAGTAATTTATTTACTTAAATGCTGATGTCTTGACGTTTTTTTGCTACTATAGCAACTTGTGTATATTTCAAAATTTTCAATAAACTGTCACCTTTTACAATTATTTTGCATTGAACCTACAGGCTTACAGGCTTTTATGAAATATTCTGTTTTCCATTTAGCAATATGACATTTAGATACATAATAGAGACAGTACACTTATTGATGAAAAGAAAGACAACTTTTTTGTTAGAACTTTAAGTTTAATAGAGATAGTAAATATTTCATTTCTTTTGTGCCTAAAAAGAGATATATTGTGTACCTTTTATTTTGCATTTAGTTATTCCAAGATAAAAGTGTTAAGATTCAATTAAATGTTTCATTTTTGGTTTTCTATACTTCAAAACCTTACATTTTCGTGAGTCCAACCTCGGCCTTTAAAGATTTTTTACTGACGTAATCGGGTTTTTAAATCTGTAATAGAACATAACTTCTGGCGGGATTTCACATACACTTTAGCCCGTATGAAAAAGTATCAATTATAAAAAAATTGTTTTAAGAAATCGCGTATCGCTACGAGAAATGCCCGTTCCCCAGGCTACACTTGCACGCCCACGTCGTTCTGCTCTTCGCTAAATGCGAGTAAACTTATCTAGTAACATAGCTAAGAAGTCCCGTTGTTTCCTAACGTCTTCGAAAATCGTTTCTCGTAGAGTTAAGTTATCCAGCATGACAATTTAGAAAAAGAGTTACTAAATGAATTCCTTTCAACAACTACCAGTGACAAGACTGAAATCTTACTCGACTTAGTCGCGTCTTGTTGTACTTATTGTCATACTACAGGGGCGGATACAGACTCTTCAAACCACCATGTGAAAATCCCGGATTTTTCCGATTTTCTGACTAAATTTCCCCGATTCTTCCCGAAATGTCTATAAAATTTTCCCGATTTTGGTAATTTTAGACTACTCAACTGTGTGAAATCACAACTTTCACATAGTCTCTATCCGGCCCTGTACTAATTTAAAAATCTATTACATAATGATATGTTTAAAGCACGATGGTGCTATCCAGAAGACAGATTTGACACAATCTAGTACTTGGGTACAACATGCTTTTGTTGGATAGACGGACATCCTTGTCCTTAATGTTCACACATCACTCAATTTTTCAACTCAACCAGGTACCAGTACCGTTTCAGCACAACTTAGCTAATTTCTAGCTGAATATTCTAAATCCTAAATAGGGTTCATCACAGCATCCTTTTAAGATTTTTGAGATGAAAAAAAAAATTTATATTTATTTTGACTCATATTTAATTGAAAATTTTTCAGAGCAACCCTCTTATACCAGGGGAAGAAGAAGAAGCCAAATATGGGTTGTTTGTGTAATAGTAGAATATGGATTATCAGATAGAACCTTCATAACTTCTGGTTATTGTTGATCTGTCTGATCTGCTTTATTCACTTTTTTTTTTAAAAAGTTTGTTCAAGTGTTTGGTGACCTTTACTTTGACTATGACTTTTCAAAGCTTTTACAACCATATTACTCAAGCCAAAGCTACTTGATTGTTGGTCTAGCCCAAATGAGAAAACTCTAAAGAGGTAAGCGAAGCATCCTTGAAGTATGTTTATTTAGCTTTTTTTTAACATTCCGAAGAAAACAATTCAACATGGTCAAATACTTATTTTCAAATTAGTGAAATGAGAACATATCAAACAGTAATAACAACTCTACTCTCTACTCTTTTTAACAAAAATTTTGAAATCTGTACGTATCATAAGTGGCCGATTGGTAATTTTCATTGTATTCACAAAAATATTATTCATCAAGCTACAGCCCCTTTTTTCCTCGTCAAATAAAACAGAGGGGAGTTACATTTCTTATCAAAGCTTAAGAGAAAAGAGAAAAGAATGTCAACAAAATTTGCCAATGATGTAGCACGCAAGTCTAGTATTTAATAAAAGACTATAAATTTAAGATGCCCTTTAAAGGTTTTGATTATAAGATAATTGAAGTAGTAATCACTATATCCTTTATCACCATTGTCGTTTCCTATCCTCTTCCGTAGCGTACGATTGCCCGGAAGGCTCATTTATGCAGCGCGGGAAATTAATGCAGTGCAGGAGATGTTTATACTGCGCGAGAAAAATTTGTACTGCGCAAGAAATATTATAGCGTGAGTGAGAAAATTCTACTGCGCGAGCTAAATTTGTATTGTAGGGGAGAAATGTTTTAGTGCGCTAGAAATAAAAAATCTTTCATTTAATGCAAATAAAGGCTTGATTATCATTTGAGCTTTAAATCTACGTAGAACGACCCCCCCCCCCCCCCTCAGCTGAAAGATCTTTGATATCTTTTGAACGGCTGCGAATTACCGAATTAAATTTTACCTCAGTGCAAAAAGTTTTATTACACACCAATTAATAATTTGTCATCACGTGATGAAGTCATCGCCATTGCAAGCTTATCAAAAAACAGCTGAAGCAATAGAAATGTTCTTGTCAATATCCTCAAATTCCAAAAGAGCAACTGAATTTATCGATTAAACATACTCGTTGCTAGTTCCTGAAGGCTATATGAAATTGCAAGACTTCTGGGGCGAAAATCTTTGACAAATGAAGCGACGATAAGGGCTGATATATGACAAATATACCAAAAGCGATATCAAAATCATTGGTAAAATGATTAACAGTTATGCACATAAGATCACATTAAATAATTGTGGCCGGACGAAAGTAGATTCCTTTAGCAAATTATGAAAATTTAATTACAGGAATAAACATATTGAAATCATTGATAAACCAGATCTCCACACTGCAAAAGATCCTTTTATCACTTGAGAATATAAAAATAGATAGAACTCTAGGCTTTGTGGGATTGAATTTTAAAAGGCGGTAACAAGAACGATAGACAGAGACTGAGAACTAATAACTTGCTGACGTCAGCATATTTTTTAAAACAATGGTTTTTCAGTGCATTTCTTGACATTATCTATCTAAAGCTAGAAAAAAGATTTTTCAATCAGAGAAAAAAGGGAAGAGCTCTCATAGGTGAATCATCAGAATTCAATAAAGTTAATTTATGGAAAATTATAGCGCGCTGAAATACTAAAAGACTCTAATTTTGTTAATGTCAACGCGTACAGTTTATGATCATAAGCAATCTCTGCAAGTTTCATGATAAACGCATTATTCAATCAAACATTATTCAATAAATAATCTTTGTGCAATTTTTACTGGAATTGAAACGATGTAGATACTTATACTTCTCTTTTTGAGCATAATGGACAAGGAATAATTATTTCCAACTGAAACTTCGGATATATATGTGAAAATGAGGTATTATTAACTTTGCAAAGTTGATGATTGCTAGTTTTCGTATATATAAAAAGTGATTTATAAAAAACTAACGGGCGGGATATTTTTATTGCCCCCCCCCCCCCCTCTCCCATGTTAAATAGGGTTAAAATTGTAAGTGGAGTTCTGTGCTTGTCTAGCCTAAGAAAAACAAAAAAAATGAATAAGCAAATTGTAGTCTAGATTCTAAAGAAAGGTACTGTGAAAGGTAGGTTGCGAATAAAACAAATAGGACAATGTTTTGACGAAAAGCACGTTTGCTTTTCCGAACAGAAATCAAAGAAGCAGACCTCGCCACTTAACAAATTCACGTTCTAATGCCCGGGAAACGTTTCTATAAGATCCAAAACGTTTGAGCCAAGTGGAAAGATCAAAATTGATGATAATTCCAAACGTTTTCCAGAGTCTAACAAATTTTACTATATATCTTTGACCATTCTCCAAATTATCTAATATAATCTGCGTGTTTCCAGGAATATGTTTATGTGCATCTTTTATGATGTTTTTAACTCTACTAATGACAACAAAATAGAGCTTTCTATGAACATTTTCGAGAACATTCATCTTCGGTATGAAATAGTATTCCATGAAACGTTTCTCAAGACATTTCAGTAAAGTTGAATACAACAACTGTATAGCTTCCTCAATCCTATTTTCATTCCAAATGGGATGGTTAGAATTATATTTTTCACATATCCAAAACATTGTGTTTTTCAATAAAAATGAAGTCAAAATTTTAGGTTCGATTGGTTTTATCCACTTGTAGAATATACATTTTGTCACAAAAAACACAAACTTTTGCTCGGAAGACTGAAGAGAAACCAGCTTTCTTTCGATATGTGCAAAGGAATATCGCATTTCGGTAGTCCGTTTGTTCAATTTTTCTCTTGATGATGGTTTGGTAATAATAGCTGACATGCTCATTTCTTCAGCTATATCATGCAAATCTGGCCAAACTCTTTTGCGCTGTATATAATCTCTTAATAAAGTGTCACCATTCCATTGAAGATAAAAAAGGACAGAAAAGTCTAGTGCGATTTTTATTATTGGATACTCTAGTTCGTATTCTATGCGATATGTCGTTTTTGTTATGTTCTCTGCTATGTTCTTCACCGATATTTTTTCAATTGGTACATGAAAAAAGCTGAACAAAATGTTTGCAATGTCTTTTTTTTTCGAACGTTCTTTACGACGATTCATCAATTTTTTCTTACACTTAAATGGCAATATGTAACCTTCGTCGTTCAAGACTTCTTCGTTTATTATTTCGCGATTTACCATAGCATTAGTAATACATTTTTCACAAAAGCACTCATTGTCCATTCGGATCTTTAGAAAGCCTTGGCTCGTGTTTTCAACACAGTGTGTATAGTTTTTCGATAATATCATAACGATTCTTTCAAAATCTATGTCAAAAGTCATTATATCATCATTGTTTTCATCTTTGTAAAACATACCGGCTGAAAAAGTCCCCTCCTTCATACTTCCGCTCATCTGTGGAAATTCTAAACTCTTGAAGATGCTCGGCATATGTTCATTTATAAATGCAACCATGTTCAGATCCGTGTCAAAAATTTGTTTGAAATCAACCATTATATCAACTATGTTAAAAAAAATTAAAGTTAAACCAAATGAAAAGTTACTCTTCCTGTTGAGTTTAGTAAAATTTTCATCTAACATCTCCCTAGCCCACTCTCATTCGAGGTTCCCTCATAATCAGGCTTGGAGATCTTTGCGTAAACGATTAAAAGTAAAAGTAAGAAATAATACACTTCATAAAGTTCATACAGTACTTGAGTTGCACAAATTTCACTTTGGAGGGTATAGTACACTGCCGTTGTCATCCAATTGAGTGTTTATAAAAATTTGATTCAGATCATAGCTGACTAATAATTGAAAGAATACCTCAGAATGAAACATTTTATAAATCAAAACGCAAAACCGAAAATAGCATTAATAACTAAAAGCTTTGCGCATAATTTAGTCAATTGTTGATTAATTTTCATACAAAATTTCACAAAATGTTTGCCTTACGTGATGAAATATTGAAAATTGACAAGGTGCTACATTAAGAAGGAGCTACAGAAAAAGACTCAGTATAATGAGCGTATTGTGGAAATGGGGAGTGGCACCTTCATGTCATTGGTGTTATCCGACAGAGCTATAGTCCATCTTAGGAAAGCACGTAGAGAAGAAGAAGCTAACAGTAAGCGTGACAACTGGCGTAGTAAGACCAAAAATATTCCTTTCAAAATATTAATTTCATGAATTTTAAGCTGTAGTCAAAACACAGTATTTTTTATCAAAATAGAGATACGTTTATAAGTACTTCATTATACCAATCTATGGAATATAATGTACCAACTGTTTCGATTCTATGTGGGTAAAACAAAAAGACAACTATAAAAGAGATTTCATGAGCACCGTGACACAAGCAAGCTCACCTAAGTATCCAAATTTTCAAACTGTTGCCAATTCAATAACTTATAAATTTATATAATATTAGAAAACCTTTTTTCATTTTTAAAAGACAAATCGTTTCAACCAAAATTATCATTGTTTGAAAAGTTACTGAAGAAAATCTTTTGAATTTAGATCATTAATTACTCAAAAGCCAATTAACTTACAGTTTAATTTTCATAAGGCTAATATTTAAATTGACAGATATTTGTGGGTACTAAATGTCTACTAAAGGTTATTGTTGCATGTAATTATGTTCAACTGAAATTTATGATAATTGCATAACACTCCCCACGCAGGTGGAGGGAAAGGCTGGCTTTGTAGAAGTCGTTCATGATGCAATATTGAACGTGGACTTTGTGTACTTTTCCATCTCAACCGGTTTAAACGGAATCTACAACACCAAATTATAACGTTAAGCATAGCAATGAATCTTGCTTCGTAATTGGCACCATGTCACCCTGCTTCAAGTTGACATCAGAACCAAACTGTTGTGGTTGAGCAACGAGACGTTAGCGATTAATTTTACTTTGAACCAAGAACTGAACACTTCTTGATTTTGTTGAATGATTTTGCTGGGATCGGACGCTACTTCGAATAATTAAGCAGGTGCTTTTTCATTTTTTTGAACGAGACGATTTGGATTGATGATATCTAATACTTGCAGATCACCATCGTAATTTCGAATACCTAATGGCAAATTGTTGATGATATGGATCCAAAAGGTTCCCATTGAAGGATGGACAGGCGCTCATTTGAAACCAATTTTACAATTGAAGTTTTGATTTCATTTTTTGTCGACGAGATCATTCATCTTATGCCCATAGACGGCAACGCTGCTGTTAGTGATAGACACTATTGGATGTCGTGGTGGCAGAATTTGAGTGTTTCAAACGCTTTGTGAATTGACCACCTTCATTGTTGAAGACACGTTTCGGATATCCAACCGCACAGAGAAGTGATGGAACGAGAAAGAGCGTTGCACGAGTACTGCATCGGCAAAGAAAAGTGCAATTTTTTCTGAGTAACGCTGAATTTTGTATCATTTTTCACAACTGATATCTTTTCTCTAGAACGAGCTTTCCATAAAATTTTAATTTTTCTTTGATGAGTACGAAGCAAGATATACACAAACCCAACTTCATGTGTTTTATCGTTTGCAGACGTTTGAGAAATGTTTAGCCTATAATTAACATATATACGGAAATATCAGGAACTAAAAATTTTAACAGAAACATTTATGAGAAAATTAGAAGCCCAAGGTTGCCAAAAACCTCTAAAAAGTTTGGCTTCTAAGGTTTTAATCTTTGGTTATCTTTTTTCGTTGTTACATCATCAGGTTTGGGGTGGATGAAAAGAAAGATGACTAAAAACGCTTTAGCAGCACTAATAAAACATATGGAAATTTATGACAAATTTGAAGATTTTTGAATCAGTTGTAATTAGGTATATCATCAGACATAGAACAAAGGGTAACTTCTATGTTCTCAAGCCTCTCAAATAAAATGTTCTTGGCAACATGTTCTATAAGCGGCTTGGCAAAATGAACACAGAGAATAAGCTAAAAGTATCAACTACCTTACGGTATTAAATTATTGCGATATTTTCACAATTAAGGCCTCAAAAATTCTATAATTTTTGGAATTAATCTTTGTGATTTAGTAATGACAGGGTGAGTAATTATTTAGAAAATTAACAGCAAATAATAAGTTTTGCGGAATTAACATTTGCGTTTCACTAAATTATAAATTATAGCGGGATTTAATTTTGCGATTATAGGCTAAATTCGAAAAATTAAATTCCGCTATAATTTATTTCGCAACAATTTAATACCGCAAATTGTTTTTATTTATTATTTATTTTTTTAATAAAAATTTCAAACATACAAAGATACAAAATAACGAAAAACACACCGACTAACATTGAATACGTATCCAATCTTGTTAGACACTAGGCGATATCGCCATGACTGGAAACCAAGGAAAGATAATATATAAGTATGCACAGCTAATACTAATTACAAAGAAATAAAAATACAGATACAAAAAAGGCAGAGTTACTTCATTGGGGAAACAGACGTTCACTAAAACGGTTGCTTTGAAGAATTAAGTTAATGACAAAATTAAGTATTTCACAGTTTACATTGTCTGTGAAATCCGGATTGCCGTATAGAAGAAGCCTGTACATAAAGACATGATTTAGCGGAATTGGAAAAATGTCTGAAGGTTATCAAGTAGGACTTGTCTCTTATTGGAAAAGGTATAGCAGTGCAATAGGTAATGCACTGTGGTCTCAATTGAATTGGATTGGCAAACACAAAACGGGTTCACTGTGTCTAAGAAGCCATGTCTAAATTTCTGTTCTCGTGTTCTTTAGGTGACTAAAATCAACCCTTAGCCGCGTGAGCAGAACTAAACCAAGTTGGTTATCAACCTTGAACGTTGGGGCAGGTTTGGGACTCAAAAATTCAAGAATAGCACGTTTGAAACTAGAAATTGATGGTAAAGATCTTATACGACTATCCAGGTTGTTCCATTGCGAAATGCAGTAAAGAAAAAATAATTTCGGTAACGCTCTGTACGGGCTGCCAAAGGATATAAAGAGGGTGTCCTTCTGAGATTGATTAAAGCTATATTCTGAGGAGGCAAATAATTGTGCAAATATAGGGGTGCAAACGCATTTACGATTTTCTAGAAAAACAAAAACCGTCTACTAAAGCGCCTGTCAGCTAAACTTTCGAGTCCAAGTTCAGCCTGTTATAGTCAAACAGGCGTTGTACTGGATTTACTCGAGCTTTTGTGCAAAGGAAGCATTTCCTGGATAGTCGTAAATTATATCAACGTATTCAAGGTGACGTCTAACAAAATTTTTGTAGACTGTGACAAGAGAGTCTCTCGGCAAAAATTTCCGAAGCCTATTGATGAAACCAATGCCTTAGTTAGCTTTCTGAATCTTTTCACTAAGATGATGATCGAAGATAAGCTTGTTGTCAAGATCAAGGCCTAAATGTTTATGAGATACGGAATTAGAGATGGCCATGTTATTAATGATATCACGGGAGCGTTCGCTCGGCCGTTACCTCTGGAAAAGTAGACTTCGACTGCCTGTTTCGAGGGATCTGGGTTGAAAGACATCTTCCATTAATAAGCCCACTCACTAACTTTTCCCAAGTCTCTGTTAAGCTCAAGTGAACTTTGAGCGTGATCGAGTAAAATTGAAAATAAAGATGTATCATCAGCAAAAATCTTTGTTTTGGAATCAAGCTCACTAGGGAGGTTATTTATGAAAATTAAGAAAAATAACGGTCCCAGAATTGAACCCTTGCTTCCACATACCACCATTCAGAGACTTGACCGTTTAAAACAACTCTCTGCAATCTCCCATTAAGAAAATTCCTTAATAAAGAAAGTAATGGACCGGTTATACCGAAAGACTTTAGCTTATAAATCAAACCCTCGTGCCAAACTCGGTCAAAAGCTTTAGATATATTTAAAAAGACACCACGAGTATCCAATGGGAGACTGGCATCAAAGCCTTTGAAAATGTCATGCGTTATGGACAACAACTGAGATATACAGGAATCACCCTTTCTGAAACCTGATTGACAAGGAGAGAAAAAGCTGTTCGATTCAAAATAATTGTACAGTGTATCATAAATACACTTTTCATAAAGCTTACTAAACACTGGCAAGAGAGTCACTGGTCTATAAGTTTTGACAACACTTTTATCCCTTTTTTGTGGATAGGAACTCTGTTGCCTTTTTCCCAATCATTGGGAAAATTTCCGGATCCTAAACTGAATTTAAAGATGTTGATAAGTGGTTTTGCCAAGGACGCACCACAAATCTTTATCATACGAATGGAAATATTGTCCCAACCATGAGCTTTATTGATGTCTAACGCATTAGTATAGGCTAAATGTTTTTCCTCGTCAAACTCTATTGCCCGGAGACGCTGACCTGTGAGACTGTTCTCAGGGGGCAACACACTCCCTGTTGTTAAAAGGGAACACTGTTTCGCAAAGAAAGCGTTGAAGATGTCAGTTTTGTAAGAAAAATCTGTCACAATATTGTTTCTGTCATCTCGAATAGGAGGAACCTTTGGAATTTTCCGCTTGTGCAAAAGTTGGTTAAGAATAGATCAGTATTTCTTGGGGCTAATGTTTGAGCAATTTAAGATATTGCCAAGTTTATTAGAGTTCCTATCTTTGGAATCCTTTATCACTGACTTACATCTAGCAGTTATTTCACAAAGGGATCGATAATCGGAAAAATTCCGACCGTTTTTGACATAGCGTCTATAAGTTTTGGACTTCTCTGAGATCCTCCTTTTAATCTCAGGTGTCATCCATAACGCATCCTTGATTCTGATGGAAATGACTTTGTTAGACACTAAATTTGAAAACATGTTAAGTACACATTCGGTAAGAAAAGATACCCGGTCATTAACACTTAATCCTGTCATAGCCCTGTCCCAACCAACGCTATTTACAGCGCTGAATAGCCTTTGAGGGTCGGCCTTGGAAAAATCCCAAATTATACGCTGATAAGCAGGTGGGAAGAAGATCTTGAAGTTGACTTTAGTAAAGACTAACTGGTGATGATACCGAGGATATAATTAGGGTAAAACCCCGAATTCCATGACAAAGGTTCTTGCTGAAGAAAATATGAGATCAATACACGATAAAGAATTCGGAAGAATATGAGTAGGCTCATCAATGACTCGATGTAAGTTGTATTGGGCAGTGAGGTTGCTAATATCGACCCCTTCAACATTGGTAATATCACTTGCCCACCAGTCAGAATTCGTAGCATTAAAATCACCTAGATAAAACGAGACAGTAGGAGAACAATCGTTGATATTTTTGATAGATTTCTCCCACTTTTGTGTAAACAGGGTGAATTGGTCTGAATTTTGGCTTGGAGAACGGTAAATCAAACATAAAAGCAAACGGTTTCCGCCAGCTTTGATTTCACAAACGAAACATTCCTCTAGGGATGTCAACTCAGACAACTCAGTGGTGAACGAATACGTATTGCCCTTTCTCTCAACTTTTATTATTTCTTCTTTTAGTTTTACTAATAGAAGAATAACTGTTTTGAGTTACAGTAAGGAGAAATACAAAGCCCAAGGGTGATGGTACTTTTACTATTACTAGTTAAGTCGGATCTATTGAATCAATACTGACCCTATTTGCATTTTTATCGTTTAAAAGTATTTAATTTGTTTGTTTCTTTTTTTATTTTTATTTTTATTTTGCAGGTGGCCATCACCACTGATTAGTTATTTACTATTGTGGTGGTCTCCTGGCTTAAACATTTTGTAAATATTTTGTCTTATTTAGTGGCAAATAAATAGTTACTTACTTACTTACTTACTTACTTACTTACTTACTGGTAAAGACCGAGCTTAAAATGCATTCTTTTGCTTTTACTAAATGTATCGCATTCTTTTCAAAGTGTTGTACACGTTTTTGTAAACAAATATAGATTACATTGCAGTGGCGTTCGAAATGATTAGTGACGTTCAAAGCTTCATAAAAACAAATTAAAATAATCAAAAAATATCAAAACAAACTTACAGTATTCTTCTTTTGTTAAAGAAGAAAGTGATAACAGATAGTGAGTTAATGGGGTGAAATTTTGTTTACAATCACAGCTACCATTTTGAGCGGGCAGTACCGTGTCATACTGACAGGATTTTAACAAATCAGAATCAACTATTTTCGGTAATACTACCTTTTATGACGTCATCCAGCAATAAATATACGTAAAGATTATTCATCGTTAGGAGCGCAAGTAATGCTGCCGAATAGATGTTGTGATGTTTATTTTGTTTGCGAAAAATGGTAAATTATTGAGCAAAAAATTTAAAATGATCAATCACTGAGAAAATGTTTTGAGGTTATGAAAAATCAAGGCATGCTATATTCACCTGTACTATCTTTACCCAAGAGATTTGGAAGACACAGTAGCCTACTTACATTGCTTTGATTCATCATCATTGACCAAACCAAAATGACAGAAACATACAAGCAAAACCAAAAACATTATTTTCCATGCAGAAAATGTCATGATTTTCCTAATTAAAAACGAGAGTTTCTATGTTGAAAAAAAAACTGTACCAAAATTCCCTAATAAAACTTCGTGATCCTATCTACCAACGGAGCATTTAAAAATGAGAAAACTTGATTAAGTTACTGTTTTGTCAATTAACAAAGCAAAAACTGAAATAATTGTTTGAATGATCTGTTGGCAATATCATGAAATTTTCGATATTTATGTTACAAGAAAACAGTTTTTCTTTCTATCTAGAACCATATTTGTAATAAACATAAATGTCAAGGCTGTATCTTAAATGTGCATTATCAACAAATTGTTAATATCTTTATCTTTTGTGATACTGGTAACTTCAACAAAATGAAGAGCTTTAAGAAGATAGCTATTTAGAAAATGATAGATCTATTTTTCATCAGAAAAAAAGCTGTATCTTTACTGAGACAAGCTAATCGTCTGAAACGAATAGCTCGTCCCGAAAATTGATTCGTTTAACAAAAGAAATTATTTTTTCGTGGCATTTATGTTTGTTGCTGCCTGCTTGTAAGGTACGCCATGTCTTTCAAAGCAAAAAAAAATCAAAGACGGAATTTGTGATAAAATTTCCAACTTGTTTTCCCTCGATAACTCGAACATTCGCTAAGTCGAAATGTTTTCCTTGGTCCATTGGAGGTTCAAGTTATCGGGAGTGTACTGTACCTTTATATTGAAAAAAACGCGTAATTTATCGAAAGATCTGACAAGTAAGTGATCGAAATATCTGTATATTTGTTGACAAGGCTATCTTAGTAATTAAAGTTCCATAATTATATTTCAATATCTAAAATTGTATTATATACATTAAAATATCCGATTCTCAACCAGAGAATAAGGAAAAACTAAAATATAAAAATCAAAATAAAACTTACTATCAGGAGATGATTACGAAGCTAAAAACAAGACATAAGAACGCTAGACCAAATAGGCTCAAATGGTATAAACAGGAGCTAATGAATAAGTAGATAAGTAAGTAGATAAGTAAGTAAACATTTATTTGTCTTAAACTCAACTCAAACTAAGGAGGTGGTTCCCTATAATATAGTACAAAGTGGAAATATTTTTTTCAATCATAAATTACTAGTTGATTTTTTGAATTTTTTTTATAAAATCGCCAAAAAAAGTAAAAATAGTGTTTTATTCATTTGCGACATAGCATGATAAAAAGTAAAACTTTGCGAGATATTTAAGACGACCTAATGCTAATGTTGACATGTCATTAACGGCAAGAAATGTTTTGCAGTAAGTTCCAAGATGAAACTGATTGATAACTAAGTGAGTTATTACTAAAAGAAACTGATGAGACTTTTTGTAGTTTTAGTAAACCAGGTTTTGCACGGCTAATATGACCACGATTATGATGATTTAATCGCTCTATTTCAAAAGTAGTAATGAGAGTTGAAGGCAATCGTTTATTCAAAAATTTAAAGATTAAAAATATATTTAAAGATTTAACAAAGTCAAAAAAGGAAAGAGTTTTAAAACGAAGGAAAAGAGGAAAAGAGGAGAAGAGGGATTTTGCTGAAAATGACATTATTCGCAAAGCTTGCTTTTGAAGTATTAGAAGACGACGACTACGTAGACTTTCACGTTGACCCTAGATTAGAGCAGCATAAGAAATGCGAAAATGGAATAAAGAATTATAAAGAGATAAGAGGACTTTCTCAGAGACATAATGGCGAAGTTTACTCAAGGCACCACTAGCTCGTTTGGGTTTGTTACAGACAAAATTAATGTGATGCTTACAGTTTAATTCATCATCAATATAGACACCAAGGTATTTCACAATTTTACTTGGACGTATTATATGACCATTAATCTTAATTTTAACATCAGAATCTTAATTTTAACATCAGAATCTACAACCTTACGTCTAGGTTAGAAAATCCAAAGTTCGGTTTTGCTGCAATTTAATGAAATCTTTTTGATATGAAGTCAATGCGTTAGCAGTTTCAAATCATGTTTGCCTTTTTAGTCATAAATTTCAAAGAATGGTCGTTGTCGAATAACATGGTATCATCAGCAAAAAGATTGACATCAGCATAAGGAATAGCAGAAGAAAGATCATTAATATAAAGTAAGAAAAGAAGGGGTCCTAGTACTGAGCCTTGGGGAACACAATGAAAAATGTGTTTAAGTTTAGATTTAAAGCCAGATATTGAAACAGATTGCGAGCGATTAGTAAGAAAAGAGCAAAACCGGTTTAGAGATACCATAAAAGTTAAGTTTATACAGTAAAATATCACGATCTACCGTATCAAAAGCTTTCTAAAGATCTATAAAGATTGCACAACCACATTTTACCACTATCAACGGCTGTATAGATCTTTTTGATACAATGACAAAGAGCTAATTCGGTCAAATGTTTAGAGCGGAAGCCAAATTGAGATGAAGATTCAAGAAATTTAATCAAGCGTTTATGCATAAGCCTTTGAAAGATCTTATCAATATTCGACAAGAGAGACATCGGTCTAAAGTTTTCGAGATCCTTTATTTTTAAAGACGGGGATGATATTTGCCTCTTTAAGTTTACTGGGAAAGACTCCAGTAGAGATAGAAAGATTAATGATTAAAGGATATTCGAAAGACTGTCCAATACTGCTGAAATAACAGGATGAGGCAGACTGTTGGGTCCAGAAGCTTTATGATTATTCAGAGATAGGAGAATTTCAGATATCTCAAGAGGGGAAGTAGGAGAAGTAAAGAAAGAGTTAGGATTTTTGTTTTTGAGCCAATTAGAAAAATGAAGTCGTGTAAAAGGAATTTTTGATTGGACTTTGTCAGCAACAGTGGAAAAGAAATCGTTGAAAACCTCAGAAACAGTCGAGGGATCTGATGTAATTGAGTTGTTTAATTTCAAGGATATGGTAGAAGAGGAGTTTGGGGATTTAAAAGAAATTATTTCCCGGACACCCATCAGACTTTCCGAAGACTATCAGAATTAGATTGGAAGTAGTGACAATAATGAAGTTTTTTGCTTAAGGGAATTAAAGAAACATTACGGTTACGATAGAATTTGTACCTTGAACGAAGAAAAGTTTTGATGTCAAGAGGAGAAACAGAAAGATGTTCACGAAAAAGATTATCTCTAACCTTCATCGAAGCAAGAATACCCCTGGTAATTCATGGCTTGTGAAAAAGATTGGACTCACGACGAGTAATTTTCACCAAGGGAACATGTTCATCGAATAAAGATGAAGTAGAGTCCAAAAAAGAATCGAAAGAAGTATTTACATCACCTTCCTCAATTTTTAAAATTTCACCCCAGTTTAAATGTTCAAATTGATTTTTAAATTGTTCATGATTGAACTTTGACCAGTCTCATCGAAAACCCAAGAGTCGTTTAGAATTAAACTTGGGTTTAGTATCAAAGAAAAGAAATTGAGGAAGCTGATCTGATATGGCAACTGTAAGATTGCCATATAATAAACTAGAATCAGTAGGTGGGATAAAGATATTATCAATGAGAGTACTAGAGGTTTCAGCGATTCTAGATAGAAGTGTGATTGATGGTGGTATTTGATAGGTACGAAATTATGTCAATTCTTATTTATTGATTACTCTTAGTTTTGTCTATTGTTTCATTAGTTTTGCGTTAATGTATTATTATAAGTTTTGTCTTCCTTGCGTGACATTTTCCATCACTGACACGTATACTTTATAAAAATTGACACTATAAACTTTAAAGGGTATTTGTTAATTGAATTTGTCTTCAAGGGTTGTTACAGAAAATCTGGATCAGATCTTTGCACATTTTGTATGCTGATTCCCATATAAACATAAACACACAAACACTGTAATCACTTCAAGAAGATTAGCGTGAGCTAAAATAATATAAGGAAACACTAACAGACACAATGTCACTTATAAACCCATGCACACTTTTTGAAGTGTTTTTTGATGGAATGTTTTTCTGAAATACGCTGTGTGACATAGCTGTCCCATCTTGTTTAGGGAAAAGGCTTTATATCCCCTTTAATTCAGCCAGTGCTAGCATTAAATGAATTTAATTCAGCTAGTGATTCATTTAAAAACAATTCAACTTTTAATAAAATTACATACATATCTCTATCTCTATCTAAGCTGAAATTTCTCGCACATAACTTTTTCTTTGATACCTACAGACATTCTTAATTCAACTTCAAGTCTAGCTTCTAGTTATTTTTGTTTATTTAATTGTTTAGTTTCTATTTTCGTTAGTCCTATTATTATTTCTTTGTTAGTACATGTACTATTATGTTTTACACTTGTACCTTTTATTCTAAGGTAGCCACCTCCTATGTTTAGCTTTTGCTATTGAGGTTGCCTCCTTCTTCTTTTTTGAGTAAACAAATTTCATAAAGGCCATTCATGTAATGGCCTTATCTCTCATTTTGTTACATACTAATTTTCGCACATATTTGTGCACATAAGTATTTCTTTGGTGCATAATAGAGGTTGAAATATGCAGGGGACGTTGAAAATTTGTTGAATTGTAATGACGAGGGGTTGTGAAAAATGTTTTCATTACAAAATTAAGTTAAATGTAGTAAACAAACTAGTGAACTAGGTGACTAAACTTTCACGATTACAGAACATAGCTTTCTTATATATAGTTGTTCCCAAAAGTTACAGATAAATCTCTAAATTCTGCAAATGTTTTTCATTCATTCGTCTCTTAGGCACCAGAGTAATTTGTGCAGAGATCAATCAGAGATCAATATAGCAAAGAAATTTTGCAGTGATTAGTACTACATGTACTAAAAATATGCTTATCGTTATGCTTACATTTAAGTTGTATTGCTTCTTTCTATCAATATATAAAGAGAACAGGATAAACATTTAATTTTTGGAATAGAATGTTTTTTCTCCTCTAAAATTTGGCTTTACTTTTTTTACCCTGCGTGGCTTTTTTTTATTTCAGAATCCATTAACGGTAGAACCATAAATTGGGCATCTTTAAAACTTTTATCTTTACAGTCAAGGGTAGCATTATGCTTAGCAACATGGTTAATTTTTCTCGAATTTTACCCAATTATGCTTAAAGCTGTTATGCTTATAAAAGAAAATTAGTTTATATAAACTCAAATATGTAAGATTCTAAAGAGGAGACCGAGGAGCCGTAAATCATGTACCAAAGGAACCTGGTTAGCAAATAAACATGTCTATTGTATGCAAAGACCCAGGCAGAGAGAAGACTTGACAGCAAATGAACTATGTCTAATGATTCTGGGGATTTGTAAATAAATCAGCATTAAGTAAGTAGGTAACTATACGTCCTATCTATGCAGACAATGTATTGGCATACAAATTTCCTTCCAAAAGTCTAACAGTCCAGATATATACAATTCAAACTTCGAATCAATTAATCAACGTTTCAATTAGGAACAACTGAAATTAGTTCAAAGTTAATAGACTTACCTGATTTTCTCTTGTAAACCTTAATTTGTTTTACACCACAAACCAAAAATCTTTAAAATTTGTTGTTGTTGTCACATCTGTTTTCGACTGCAAACTATTTTTACTGGATGGCGCGTATAGTTTCAGTAGAAATGGCACGGAACTAGTGCGTACGTCGGCATATGCACTTCATCGAAGAAATCCGTGTTTCTTCTCAGTTCGTCTTTCTCCTAACCGTGTTTACAGCGGAGCATGCGGTGTAAGGAGGAAGTGGCGGAACTGAATATCAGGATTTTCCATGTTATGCTTCGAAAGCATGCTACATCTGTTTAGTTACCCCTCCCCGCCTTAGTTAAGAGCTATAAAATAAAAGTATCCAAAACCTGATTCTACTGACCATCCACTAGTGCCTATTTTTGTTAGTCACTGTTTAACCGATTTCATTCTATTGAATTTAAAAGTCGTTTTGACTGATTTTTTTTATCCATTGGCTTTTGTTTTGGTGTTTACGTCAGAGGAATTTCTAGATAGAATGAGGAACTTAAATGCTTAACCCCTTTATGTTTAACCCTTTCTGTGCCAGAACTTTTCAGGATTTTCCAAATATTTAGAGATCTATTTCTATTTCTTAAACGGGCACCGGTGACCGCTCCCTGAGGCATTGGTTGCAGGGCTTGTAGAGTAGGCCTACACCCAGGGGCCCAAGACTATAAAATGTTTTAAGAATCCATGTTAAGATAAATCAACATCATAATTAATTGACTTTTCTTTACGTTTATCAAACTGAAGGGTACTCATAAACTGGAAGAATTATACATCAAATCCAAATCTTTTTTTATTTACCGTCGACTGAGGCCACTTAGACTTGCTTGGATTTAGGAGGCGTGGTGACTTGCACTAGCATAAACCAATGATGTTATTAAAAAAGTTGAGTTGTCTTTACTCGGAAAAATATTGATAATATGTTATATTTCAAACTAGCTTGTATGAAGATCTTGCGTGATATTTTAGTGTACAATGTCAGTCCAGTTGGCAGTACCGGTTAACAAATATGATTAGAAGGTACCAACATTCTTTCTTATGGCTTCTTTATATTTTCAAATCAATTCAATGGAAATTATACGTTTATATTATTGAGACAGTGGTATTGGTAGTGGTAGTGGTATTGAATGTTTGATCAGCATCCACATTGTTCATTAGATGTAAATTTAAAGATTCCCCCCTTCACCCCACTGTCTTAAGCCACCCTAAATCTTACTTGTCCAAAACAATCAATTGACCACGAGGTTATTTCACTTCTACCAGCAAATCTAGGTAGAGTAATTTTGAAAAGGTTGCTTTTAAAGGTGTTAAATCCCTCTGTAAGATTTAAGAAAGTTTTCAACAGTAATTTTAATAAGGTGTCTCTTTGAGACTTGATCATGAATTAATAATTGAAGTTTGTTCATGAAAATTTTACGTACTACCTAGAAGAAATAACCTCAATATATCATTGTTTGTCAATTAAAACTCAAAATATCTTGCCAAACATCATTTACTAAGGTTCGAAAATCATAAGTATATATATATTGATTTAGTTAGTATTTTTTTGAACTTGTCCAATAAGAGTTTCATACTTGTATTCATACAAAAGCCAAGAACTCTGTGTTAAAATACTTTGCATTCAGTCTTGTTTAAAGATATGGCTCACTTTTTCTTTCATTTTATATTTTAGACAAGTCACAGTTGGACTGCATTTGGAATGGCTCAATAGTATTCTATGTTGCTTTGTCATTATGTAATCATGTGTCCTTACAGGTTTGCTTAATTTGTCGTCTTTGTTATATGGTAAATTTGTTTATGCTCTGAGTTTGAACTATAGGATTGCAAAATGTTGACCTTGTAATCATTCATAATTTGAGAGGCAAATATACCTTTATATGGAAAAATTGTGTCTTATAAGTGTTTTTTATGACATTTAACTAAACCAAAGTTATGTTTTGTTTTGTTTAGGTAAATGTGAATAACACCATCAAGTGGACAAGCTCTTCTAGAAAAAAAACCTTTAAAAGCTTTACGTATTGCAATTGAACTTTACTTTTGATCCAGTTTCATTGATAAAACATATCAAAATATCGTATCAATTAAGTTTCAGTTGTTGATTCAAATAATGTAAAAAGCTTACAAAAAAACTCTACCTAAAGGAAAGAAAGATTAATAACATGTATAACAATAATGCTACAATTATTTTTGCTACTTTATGTATTGTCAATACAGGAACACTAGGGTTGACAAGATATTTATAATGATTTTGATGTTGGTGATAAATTGCTATCTTGTGGCCAATATTATTGACATTAAAACAGGTTTTGAAACAACACATCTAAATGTTTGAATTTTATGCGATAGAATATTACATGTTAATACGTTTTTATACCCGGTCCAAATTAGATGTCAATTCATTTTAGATATCAGCACTTTTGGCTGCAACTTGCTTTCTTATACATTATCGAACAAGAAAATTTCAAATACAGTTTTATTATACTTAATGTTTCGTTGGACGAAACTTAATTCTATCAGAAACATCATTTGAATCATAGTGTCTAATCTTTTAAATAAATCAAAAAACAATTTGGGTTGAAAGATTTTTTCGTAAGACATTCATCAGCCTTGGAACGGCATTTATTTTCGACATTTTTTGTCCGCTAACGTTATGGATATATAATATCTCCATCAAAAATGGTTTTACAAACCAAGTTTTCATTAATTTAAAGTATACATAAATGTTGTACATCAAATTATAATCCCATAAGCTATACATTATCTTTTTATACATGAGTTTTTTCGAGACCTCGCTATCTTCATGTTTTTTTATACCAAATAACACTTTCACTGAGCTGATTAGTTAAGTGAGATAAAAATAATTTTCGAAATTTCATCGTAACAGTTGAATTGTTGTCCATACGCATTTGCTAAATGGCTCTAAATAACGAAACAATTCTTTCGCCTTGAAAATTGGAGAGGGAAAGGTATTGCCATTCAGAATTTACACGAAAATCTGAACTCATATTCGTTGATCTAGAACAACGTTATGCATGATAATTGTTATATTTGCTTGCTAAGTACCATCGCGAAAAAAATTACGCCACAACTTGTCTGATATATCGCCAGGGAAAAAGACTCTACGTGGAGCTTATCTGCTATAAGATGTACCCAGGATTGGAAAAACATACTGCACCCTACAAATCTTAGATTATTCCGAATTCTAGATGTATTATTTAAATTTTCTATATGCCTTAAGGACGTGTTAAAAAAGTAATTATTTGATCAAATATCAGAATTTCATATGATAATTTTTACTACTTTCAGGGATATGAAGAAAACTAAATAAGGTTAAAATTGTGAAGTTTTTTCTTACAATTTAAAAACAACAGGAATAACGTCGCTCAAATATTAAAATATTAGACTTTTTAATTTCACTGTGAACAACTCAGGCGCGTAACAGACGGGAGTGATGGAGTTGGGTTCCTAAGGGCCCAAACACGTACTATTGTAAAGGGGCTGCCAAGACTTTTACATTAGAGGCAAATTTATAACGATTAAAGAATAAGACGTCCTTTATATTATTTGGAAACCCTATCCGAGGGACAGAAGGTTGACCTTGTGGAACTGTGGCATCTTAAAACTTTTCTTACAATACATTTCGTCTCGATTTGAAAAAAGTGTTTCAATTTTCTTGCTTTAAGGTGTTTTTTTCGCCAGGTACTTATCCTCATTAGAGGGGCCCTCTTTTGGGGGGCATTTTAAAATTTTCTTAAAATACATTTTCGTCTCGATTTGACTTTAAAGAAGTATTTCAATTTTCTTGCTTTAGGGTGTTCTTTCGCCTGGTACTTATCCTCATTAGAGAAGCCCCACCTAAAAATTCTCCTAAGGTACTTCTGTTACGCACCTGCTCTATCTAATAATGGATGGTTAAATAAGGCTGAATTTTAACTGTTTTCTTAAACTAAAGTAAATCTCTATATTCTAAATAAAATAAATCCTCAAAATTTCATATGCTTATTATAAGTCTTCCAATAAAATTTGAAGTAAAGGAAAACGAAACCTTTCAGGAAACCGATGTCTTAAAATTTCAAAATGCTCATGGAGATGATAATAGCATATTCGGCAACGAGATATAATTCAGTATTGATGAAATAGACTGATTTTTTATATTCACTTGAAAGAATTTCTAATTGTTTGAAGCCAATCAACACAAAATCCAAATTTATCTTTCCACATTTTTCGAATGGGTCGACAAAAATAGATGTAAAATATAGCATCTGAAGTGTATGCGCAACTAATCATTACATCCAAGACTAGCTCTAAAAAGAAAGGTATTGTGTTTCCCAACAGAATTCCGTAAATTAAAACGATGATATCAAAACTTGTCCACAGGAAAATAAAGGATAGTACAATCAATTTTGGAACAATAGTCGCCTTCCGCATCTTTCGTTTGTATCTCATCGATTCTTCTTTCTCTAAAATCTTATTTTGTTTAGAAATAGTTCTGTTAATCACAGTATACGATACCAAAAAAGTGATCAAAACCAATGAGTCACATATTGGCCAAAAGTATACTAGTTTTATGTAGCTGAACACTTCTTCATTAAACTTTTGTAAGTATAACAGTGAGGTAAACAAACCACACATGACACAAGACAATGAAATCATAACCACGGCAATTTTCCAGCTTTTGTCTCTCTTATATTTAAAGTTCAATACAACAAAAGCAACACGATCAATGGTCATTGAAATCAAAGCCAGTGTTATTTGGGTTGAGATCATTCCTAGTCGTGTTATACTCATTTGGAATGATAAAATTTGATAGCTAGCTGGCATCAACTGGATAATGATTTTTGACAAGTTCGCAATGATCTCAACAATACTGAGCCAAAGCAAATAAATGGCTTGTGCTTTATTTGTTCCCGTAATATATTTCACTTTTACTATTGAGTATGTTCCAAGAATATGAAAAACAATAGGAATTACCCTCAGAAGAATAGAAATTCTCGCGTGCTTCATCTTTTAATTATTTTCTTGATTCCTTTTTTCTCAACTCAAATTGTCTTATTCCAGCTTTTTGTTGTTTCTAAAATTTTTTACTTCTTCTGCAAAGTTTAGTTTATTTTTATTTATATTAAAATATTTGTTTTTAATTAGATTTAGTAAGAGTCTTGCAAATACCAGCTTTATTGTAATTCATCTTCCTAAACAAACTTATTTTCTTAAAAAACTTATTTGAATAAAAAACTAACACTTAAAAATTATATTTTGAATTTTCAAGCAGGTGGTCAATTTCCATTCAAAAACTTTTCAACGAAAAGCACCACACTGATGAGAAGAAAATTGTTTCTCCTACTTATTCTTATTCTTAAGAATCTACATTATAGAAAGCAAATTAATTTTTTAACAAGAATCGAATAAATAAATAATAAATTTAGCTGCATTGTGTTCAAATAAATGATTACCGTCATAAAATGTTATGGAACAGGGTTCAGACAAAGACTTAAACAAAAATTTCCCTGAGTTTCCCTGAAATTTCGTTCATTTTCAAAGCATTTTTCCCTGAAAAATACCCTGATTTTGGCACTTTTTCCCTGAGTAAAATTCAACCAAAAATTGTTAAGTAAAACATTATCACAAAACATTGCTAATAACGTTAATGGTAACAAAAAATGTAATTAACAAAATCTAGTAATAAAATATCCTGAGCAAAAACTTTATTTATTTATTCTTTGTTTAAAGTTGGATGGTTAAAGTAGTACAATATGACTAATAAATTCCAACATCAATAATAAAATCAAAAAGTAAAATATTAGTTTATATGGTAGAAACATTGTGGTTCAATTAAATATTAAGATACGAGTCCAACAATGTGATTTAATTGACAATATATTTCGAAAATGTTTATTTTCATCATCAGGTCTAAAACAAATAGTTTGTTGCTACCCTGAAAAAGATCAAAACATCACTACCATCACTAAAACCACCCGTAGGAAAGTCGATGAAAAGTGTCGTGTTATGTTGGTCAGACGACCAGACATCTAATCACCCGCTTGAAAGAACATAAACGCCCAACAACACCCTTAGGAAGTCATTTCGCAGCGTGCAATTGTAACCTAACAATAGAGGACATAGAAATCCTAGCAACGTCATCAAAATCAGTGTACAATTTAATGACCTTAGAAGCGCTGTTTATTAATTCAATTAAACCTGAACTGAATACTAAAGATTGAGTGTTACAAATATTTTCTATCTGTAGTTTTTTATAGTGAGTTGTTGTTATGAGAGATTTGGTTGGTTGTACATAGTTTGTTTTTAAGCTGTGCATATTTTTAGTCGTTTTAAATGGTTTAACTGTTTTTATACATTTTTTTAGACCTGATGATGAAAATAAACATTTTCGAAATATATTGTCAATGAAATCACATTGTTGGACTCGTATGCTAATAGTAAAATATTAGTTGCAAAATTTGCATTTACAATAAATCTTAAGCAATTTGAGATTATACTTAAATTCAGACAAACACTTCTCTTGTTTTAAATATGATGAAAGGTGATTCCAGGCTAGTACTACTCGAAAGTCAAAATAATTTATTGCACGAGTAGTTCGTGCTCGTGGAATGATGAGAGATAGCCCTTGTCTAAGATGATAAGTTTCAGGTTTCAAAACAAAAGAATCCCACATAAACTCTGGATTGACCCTCATTAAAGCCTTTATTTTAGAAGAGGCTTTCTTACATATATTGGTAACACGAGGATAAAAAGTTAACTTAGGATCTATTTTGACTCCAAGGAGTGTGACTTCATTGGAGAAAACAATTTTAACTGAACCTAAATCTAAACTGATATTATTATCTGCAGTCCCCAAGAAAATTGCCTGGAACTTGTCAGGATTTGCAGCCATACCGTTGCTTGAAAACCAAGCTAACATGGAAACAAGGTCGTTGTCGATTCGACGAATGATATGCCGCAAGCATATAAGGTGTTATAATCGGCAAAGTTGCAAATATTTTCTTGGATTGCAAATAATAAATCATTGATAAATATGTTGAATAATACAGATCCAGGTACAGATCCTTGTGGAGCCCCAAGCAAAATCTCAAGCAGGTCACTTAATGATAAACCAACTTTTTCCCTGGGTTTCCCTGAGTTTCCTTGAGATGTTTTGAAAAGACCATTTTTCCAGGTTTTCCAGGGTCTGTCTGAACCCTGGTGGAATACGTGGATCCGTGGCCCAGTGGTTAAGGCGTTGAGCTTAGAACTCAGGGGTCCCGAGTTCGACGCCGGCACGAGGCTTTCGGTGGTGAAAATTACCTCACCGTAATTTCCACATAGTTCCCTGTAGGTGTTACACAGGAAGGCAGGACCCTCATTGATAGCAGTTCAAGGAGAACTGAAGAGGCTATCCTGGGTAAATATGTTCAAATAATAATAAAGTTTTGCAATTTTGATTTAAAATCGCAAAAAATTAAATCATATATAATCAATTTAGCGCAATAGTCAAAGAACGTGAATAACTCGATCACGATATTATAATCTTTTAGTGCACACCGCATATTGAAATTAATGATGCGAAAATAATGACACATTTCTACTAAGAAAGTTAATAACTTGGTATATTTTTTTTTTGAACACTCTGTATAGTTTATCTTTAAAGTTCATCTTCCATTTAGCTGGATTACAAATGCATGCTACCGTAAAAAAAAGTAAAATTTCCATGATACAGTGATATCTCTATAAAGCGGACGCCATCGGTAAAAAAAATGTGCTCACTTAGAGAGATGTCCGCTTTATAGAGATTCCATTAAAAATAGTTTTTAGTCTAATATATGTTTTTTGGTGATGTGAAAACCGTGGACTACGCAGAACAAAAATTCGATAACATTTTGAAAGTTTGAACGAAAAAACATCTAAATGTAGTAGATAAATCATAAAATATCATGCATATTTTTATAAAACTCGTGTCTCCTTCACAAAACGTCAATGTAAGCTAAAATTTCATTTGGTGCCAAAAACGTGTCCGTCTTATAAATTTGTCCGCTTTAGAGAGATGTCCGCTTTATAGAAATTTTTCTAAGAGTGTTGTACTGCAAACCATTCCGCTCTTTGACTTATGTCCGTCTTATGGAGGTGTCTGTCTTAAAAAAAAATTCAATTTTCCACATACATTGTATATTTCTAAAATCTATTGTTATCATCAAAAATCATGATCTTTTTATTTCTAACGTGGTGCTGCTCAACATACCTGTCAATTTCCCTCAAATACTCAACTGCCATGAAAACGATTTGGAAAAAGATAAAAAACGAAAAACGAAGACAGAAGATATCAAAACTTAGAAAAGGAAAAATGACCTAAACTGCTCGGGACAGAAAAGTTAATCTTGCCTATTTTAAATATAAACATTGCAAACATTTTTCTTGAATTCAAAAATATTACCAATATGTTTAGAGTCATGAAAGGGAAAAAAGGTATTTTGAAACGGCACAGAATTCTAAATTATGGGTGGAAAAAATGATTTTTTCCAACGTTGTTTGATTTGAACACCTAAAACTCGGGTGAAATTTTATAAAAGTGCGCAAAAAAGAATGTTATAAAGACTGGCTTATTTAGTAATCACAACCCCCAAAGTTAAACCCATATAAATTTTGGTATATTTTGATGAAAAACATTTTCCGTCCTGGCAGCACAAAATGGAATACTAACTTTTCGAGCTGCGAGTATTTGCAAAAATTCTAACGAACGAAAGAAAAAATGATTGTATGTGAATGTTATTCTATTCCATGTTAGTTTATGTTTACAAGCAGTTTGAAAAACTCTCGCCTTTTGGCTTATTACGGGAGAGCGAAGCGCGTAGCGTAGTGTATCCCGTTTTAATTTCGACGGCGGACTCCTACTCCTCCGAGTTTCTACATGGTTTACCTGAACTACATACATTGTACTGCTCCCGCGCATCACATTTAGCGATATTGGCGAATTTCACCTATTTGATACAAGTGTACATTCTTGTTCAATAGGTTAATTAGATTTGAAAATTTCACAACCATGCTGAATAAGATGACGTTACTTTAATTTTTATCGCGCATGCGCAATAGAAAAACGCTATAAATTCAGTAACAAGTCATTATTGTGTGTCGGAATCGATATTTTACAAAGAATTATGCCTATGCTGAAGATGATGATTCAAAACAATTTCTCACGCGCATGCGCAATAGAAAAACTATCATTTCGGTAATTAGTCATTACTTTCTACCGGAACTGGTACTTTACAAAAAAATATAATTATGCTGAAGATGATGAGTGAGATAACACTTGAGAAATACACGAATAGAAATACAATTTTCTCAAAATTCGGCCTCCAGACGCATCCTGAAAATAGAATTTTTGACGCGCATGCGCAGTAGGAAAAACGCTATTATTTCGGTAATAGGCCATTATTCTATGTGGGAATCGATATTTTACAAAGAATTATGCCTATGCTGAAGATGATGATTCAATAAAAATTTCTCACGCGCACGCGCAATAGAAAAACACTATAATTTCGGTAATTAGTCATCATTTTCTACCGGAACTGGTACTTTACAAAAAGTTAAAATTATGCTGAAGATGATTAGTCTAGAGATAACTTTTGACGCGCATGCGCGGTAGAGAAAACGCTATTATTTCGATAATAAGCCGTTATTTTATGTCGGAATCGATAC
>JAUBWS010097508.1:0-11025 GCA_032270445.1 Darlingtonia californica | reverse complement strand
TAATCTAAGATGGATGAAGATTCTTCAATTTGCGTGTAGAAAAAGGATTTGAAATAGGACGTAAAGCTTCTCAACCACCCTTTATCATTGCCAAGAGCTGTTGGTTGTTGACCTGATAGATGAATTGAAATCCTTTCTTCTTTCCTTCTACCAAATTGTCGTTCGAATAGATGCAAGAATGACAATGATTTCCATTGTTGGTTCAGAGAGCGAGTCAAATTCTGTAATATCTCTTGCCTTGACCAGGTTGAAACTAAATTGATTTCCTCTATTCGCTTTTGATATTCACTTTCCCTTATAAGATCAGTTTCCTTTAAGATTTTAAGGATCTTGACAACGCTTTGCTTGTTTTCCTTCCACACAAGGTCCCAATTTTGACTATGTGAGTAAACGGACAGTTTCATTCCATGGTCTAGGCCATCCCAAAATAAGTCGTTTTCGGTGGTGGCTAAGAGGATGCGGAAGTATTGGATCGTTTCAATGGGCTTGACCAGGCTTTCCTTCTTCAGTAGACTAAAGATCTCTGGAATGTGGGTTAGCATTTCGCAAACAACGATGGTATCGAGCTTCCCGACCATAACTTCCTCCTTGACGCTATCCAAATCGGGGTAGATATTGTCGAAGATGATATTCTGTACAGCTGGGTAGGAAGTAACGAAATGCAAGTTTTGTAACACATCTTCTTTCTTGAGCAGTTCAGATAAGAATCTATTTGGATTGAATGATCTTGTTATTATTGGCTCGCTAGGATCTTCATCCTCCACTTGTTCGCTCCTACTAAGGAGACAGCAGAATAACTCTTTGACTACAACATCGGATATAGAATGAAGTGCAAGGAGCCTTAGTCGGTGTTTGTGTAGTTGTTTGAATCCTGACATCTTAGTTTGGCTTTTCCAAGAGCAGATGTAGGACAGTCCTAGAGAGTAACAAATGTGATAATAAGAACGTTAAGTTATGTCATCCAAGATTTACATTAAAAGCACATTTTACGGAAAATGCAAATTATGAATATTAACAGAGAATAAAGTTAACAATATAATTCTTAACACTTTCAGGTGAGAAACTACTGCATGGCAGCAAGAAACTTTTACCGATACGGCCGATTAGCACAAAACCTGAAAGATTCGTTTATCAGTTTCCAATAAAAATGAATATACGTTCTTTTCGTTTTTGACGTTAAATTATTAAAGCCCATTTAGATTAGCTGAAATTAAATTTATAAAAACTTGTGATACTGTTTACATTTGTAGCTGATGATGCCTATTTCAACTGTGGAATAACTTCATGCCAAAGGTTTTTGTTGAAATGAAAAATGAAAAATGAAAAAGTGCTTTCTAAGAGGGCTAGTAGCTGTTTCAAAAATGTAATTATCGATTTATTATCGTCAATAATTGAAAAATAATACAAAGTACGGCTGAAAACATTTGTGCCACCTTTCAGAAAACTTATCTTTTCAAGTAGCGCATATGAAATTTGTTTTTTCATCTTTAGTTTTCTTTTTCACTTTTCTTTCTCTAGCAAAAATTTTTAGCGTCAAATTAATTAATCTCGTCTCCATGAACCATCGTGATCATCCTCAGAGGACTTACGCCAAACATCATCAATAACGCTGTAAGAGTGCCTAACACGCTAAGTGATCAACCATCAGTTTCGAAAAACTGAGGACTGAAGTGAACTTACGACTTATGCATTACTATAGAGCAACTGCTCTACCACTGAACTATCTAGTACACGTGGGAACAGTGTCATGTTTTGGACTCAATCATTCCAGCAGCTGCTGTAGGGTTTCAACTATTTTTTGACAGGATGGTGAAGTTTAATTTTCAGGTGGCAAAGCTTTAAGTTTCCCCCGGCAAAATAATCTTCTTTAGCATTACGGCGTGAGAACGTCCAAATACTGGTTCCGTATATTACCGTATTCGGTAGAATTTTACGCTGTGCATATAGTAGAGATCTCCAAAAGCTCTTAAGGCCGGCGAAAAGTCTATATGGGTCGGCAAATGCATAAAAATTTTCCTTCGTGAGAGGGCGAAATTTGCCGTTCGCCTGGCCAAAAATGAACCCTTGCTCTAGTAGTAATTGTGCGCGGGCGAGATACACATTCCGGTACCATTCGATGGTGCACGGGGCAATCGAGGACATAGAGTTTTAATCAACATCGTGATCATCCTCAGAGGACTTATGTCAAATATCATCATTTACGCTACAAGAATAACTGAGGGTTGATCAACTAGTGTTATGCACTCGTTAATGATAATGTCTATCTCCATGAGTTCGAATAAGTTGAGTTTCAACGATTTAAAAATATGACTTTAGATAATGTGTACAAATTATTAGAATGCTACTTATTAGTTTCACAACACCGTGATTATTAGTTGAAAATAAATGTTAAAAGATTATGTTCAACTTACAATTGTGATAGGCAGAAAACTTTCAGATTGAAAAAATATCATACTACTACTTTGATAAAATCAAGAAAATTTGGAAAGAGATTATGATTATCTTATCAAGCTTTCTTGATGAAATGCGTGTAAAATATAAAATATACGTACTTTTTATACCACACCTGCAAGTAAACTTTGAATTCTCTGTTTTGATTCTGCAAAAGACTTTGTTACAATAACAATTTTTGATCAGTTTTTGCAGAGTTTTGTATATTGTATAAATCATTCATGATTTGTATAAACGACAAATCATTCATACCTCAATCGATATCAAATGCAAATTAAGTCGTAGTAGAAAGAACAAAATCAATAATTCAGGATATTATTATTTAAGACTCTATGTAACACTTTTCAACTAGAATTCAATCTGAGATGAATGATAAACGTAAAGCTACTGGTTCAAGGGAAAACACACAAGTTAAAAACCGGAACGATGCACCAGGTATGCAGTTGCAAAAGATTCCGATGTCATCATTTTCCATATCTTTTGCATTATTTCCAGTTTTAATTGTATAACTCTTGTCGGTACAACTTGTCCGCGCATCTAGTCCAGTGGCGTAGTCGTAGGGGGTGCAGGGGTGGCGGTCGCCCCCTCAAAAATTAAATTTCGAAAGAAAAGGTCCCAATATTTGTAAAATGGATGCAAAAATGCCATATTAATCTTTAAATTTCGTGGTATTAAGTTCAAAAAACAAAATAATTTCGCTTGCGGCGCTTTTTTCTTTATAAAAGTTTTCTCTTATGCAAAAAAGGTCCACCAAACAAGACATTTTGCCACCCCAACTGAAAATACGTGGCTACGCCTCTGCTCACTTTACGTAATCATTTCACGAATTTAGTGTCAGCATCTGCAACAAAAAGATGAAGAGTTCAAAATTTCTGTTGAAAAAACCTCATCCAACACGTTATTGCTATATACAGAACATCATACAGTGTCACACATGCGTGCAATTAGTTGACTAGGTCCATACTAGGTCAAAGTGACCTCGCACCATGCATCTTTGCCATGCAATTTAGCTTCCATTCCTCCATGCACCTCAAACACTTATTTTCCCTTCTTCTTGAAAGAAATGTTTCGTATAGTCGATTTCTTCAAGAGGCGGAGTTGTTTTTCCAACAACTGATCATGCATTATGGATTGTTTCACAATTTCTAAAAAAAATGATTCGAAATAGATTATTTTCTTGCATTAAAACAAACCTCTAAAATCAAAAGGATTTAACGGATATATTGTTGCAATTTTCACCTTTCCCTCACTTTTTGATTTGATGGTTTATTTTGAAGCAAAGGATGGATGCTAAAATATGTAAAAGACTTGGAAAGGTTTCTTGAAGAATATATATGTGACCTAATGAATCATCGTGATGGGAAAATGGAGCTTTTGTTAGGGTAGCTTCAATTGTTCTTTATTGCCACCTAAATAGATAATTCTCTGTGAGTTTTTTTGTAAGATTCAAGTAATTGCTTTGTTCTGCGTTTTTAGTAGACCATTTTGTGGTGATGGCTGTGTTTCTAAACGCCTTGAGTGTAACTTTTTATATGTCTGCGATTTAGGATATTTCGTTATGATTGATTTGCTAGTCAAAAGCAACTTCTGGTCAGCTTTTTGTACTTCTGAGATCATCGCAGTCACTGCATCACGCGTCATGTTTGAAGAAGAATTTAGATTTTCCTCGGTTTTATTCTGAAGATCTGCCATAAATTTATCTAATGAATTTTTCAAGAGTTGAGTACCATTGGTTTGGCTATTTGTTAAATTTGTATTAACAACTTTCCATTTCTGAGGTTCCAATGTATTTATGGAAGATTTAGATTTGCTGCTTATAGCTTTCCATTTCTTCGGAGCCAATACATTTATGGATGATTTAGATTCTCCCGTCACTTCTTTCATTTCTTCATTTTCATCTTGCATAATCTTGCTATTCTCATCATTTGAATCCCCATCAATTGAGTTTACATCTAATGGCTGATCATTACCGTATTCCTCTTTTTGTTCATTTTCTTTGTTGTGATATGATAATGATAAGCTTTGTGAAATTTCATCATCAATATTCCTTGATACATCTAACAAATGTTTGAAGAAATTTTTTTCTTCACTCACAGGGTCATACTGTACAAAATCTAATAGATTATTACCTTTCAAATCGTTGTTAGTCGAAACATCGTCAGATCTCTGGCTAGCGTATTCACCATTTGTTATGCTCTCCTTTTCCGAGTTACTATTCTCTCCTTCGCGATGTGTTTCTTCCAATGCACTTTCTCTATCTTTATCGTCCGCCTCTTGGAAACCAGGTATTTTCGTATTTAAAGAGTTATCGTCTTTGTCTTTCAGTTCGTCGATAAAATGTTTAGTTCCATCATCAACACTATGCTCATAATGAGAGGCTTTCCCTTCCGAAAAATCTTCTTTAATATAGCTTTCTTGATCAGGTGTAAACTTTGAATAGACGTCATCTTTCTGTTGAAAAATATTGTCACCTTTTCCTTCTAAGCTGTGTCTTTCTGCTTCGCCTTCTTCATTATGTTTCTTGTAAAAAAGAATTGCATCTCGGTTTGGGGCAATTGCCTCATGATTGGCTTCTCCCATTGGAGAATGTTCTGCATTCTCGCGCGTTCGTTCTTGTTCGTATAGGTGCTCTTGCTCGTCATGGTTTTCTTTATTCAAATGATTTTCTTTCGTTCCAACGAACACATCTTGTTCTGCGTTTTCTACCTGAACATTTCTATCTCCATCATTTACTTGCTGATCTCCGTAATATTTTGCCTCTCCATGCTCTTTTACAGAGATTTCTCTTCTGTCACCCTGGAAATCACCATTCATGTCACCATGGTAATGTTCTTGATCACCTCGGTAATCATCCTGGTCACCATGTTGATCATCATTAGCATGGAAACCATCTTGATGATTGTTATGGTTTTCAAATTGACTTTCTCTTTCATCTGTATATCCATAATCGTCATGATAACGAGGCTCTTCGTCATGAAACTTGTGCCTTTGTGTACTCTGTTCCTCATGGTTGCTTTCTGAATCGTGATGACGAGCCGGGTTGTGTCTGGCTGTGTGCACGACAACATCCTGGCCATTAGCAAATTCGATTGGTGACTTGAAATCACTTAACGTATTAACTAAATGTTGTGTATTTTCATGATCTGAATGATATTCGTAATCGTTTTGTTGGTCATGGAAATGTCTTCCGCCCGCATCGTAAACTGCAGGTGAAATAAATTTTGAAAGGTAATTTTCACCAGACACAATTTCACCCGGATACGCCTCTGCATTGTTGTGAGCAGCCTCGTTTGCATGTAAACTTGTATGGTGAGAAAAATCATTAAAACCTAAATTAACACCATAATGAGGTTCTGATATATGCATGTGATTGCCGTGGTAAACGTTTGGCGATACCACCATATGGTGGTAATGGGCGCCATTATGATAAAAATCATTCCATTTATCAGGAGAATGAGAATGAGAGTATAATGTACTATCTAGCACTTCATTCATAAAATCTCTTTTCGTTGTCTTTCCTGATTCGACTTTCTCTTTGAAACCCCCGTTCCGCAACCATTTTGGTAAGATACCCGAATCACTTTTTTTATTCGGTGGACACGGACATTCACACGTTTGACAATTTTGATTACACGGACAGTTTGTTGGACGAGTTGGGCGAGTTGGAGGTGTTGGACGAGTTGGTCGAGTTGGACGAGTTCCAGGCGTCAATGGTTGGGTTGGAGGAATCGCAAGTCGTGTGTCGAGATTCTTATTTTTGTTCGCGTGCATAACGTTTGCTAAAACTTTATAAAGTCCTTCATTTTTCTTGTAAGAATTTTGTTTGTAAGGATCTTGTTTCTTCTTATGGGTTGTATTACCTAAAATGAAAAACTACAATCAATTTTTGGTTGGTTTTCGCTTTCTACGCTTACTCAAACAAAAGAATAACCTCTATATTGTACAGGGTGTCCGGAAAAAAGTATACCCAGTTATTCGCTTTCTTAGTAGAAATTATTTTGTAATATACTTCACAGATATTTCTACTAAGAGAGTGAATTACTGGGTATACTTTTTTTCCGGACACTGTATAAAAGACTACTTAAATGTTCACGAATTTTCACAAATTTTGCGAATTTCCCTGCTATGTGCGAAATTCAATTTCAACGAAAAAATACTTTCTTCCTCTAATTCGCGAAATTCTAAGTCTTCATTTTTCTTTATTTCGTTAATTTTTGTAAGATCAACTTCGATTCCCATGAATAGACATAAAAAAGCCGCATGAATTTTTTTTTTTTTTAGTATTTCTTGGAATTCTCAAAAAAACCTCAATTTTTGATCGATCGTTAAAATACTTACCAGCGAAAGCCAAAATTGACAGAGATAAAAATGATTGGACAATCGCTATTGCATGTATTGAGCATACAGAATGTTCACTCTACTTATTGGCTCTTCCGCGAAAACTGCACAGCTGCCAGTTTAGGTAATCGGAGTGGGGATTTAGATATTCATTATCATCAAAGTTTCATTTACTGCATACTTACCGTAATAAAATTGTGTGCTTAATACCACAACGAACAAAATGGTACATATGTGCTTTCTCGATCTACAAGTAGATAGAAAAATTTAAGTAGAATTAAATCCCTGAACAGAAATGAATAGAACACTTTGTATAAATATGTAGAGTTTTTAACTCCTGTCGACCGTTACTCGAAGCCTCAATATTAGCATATTGTCAGTCAAAATAAACCAGGGTAAATTTGTAATCACTAAACTGGGAATTCTAAATGTCGTAATTTGCACACAAGTAGCCTTCATCTCAGTACTAGTTGTGTAATAATTAGCAGCAAGAGTCAATTAGGACTTCTAACAAACATTATGGTTAATATTTTCCCTGCGGACTAGCCTAAGCTCAACCTCATTTGCAAAATTTAGGATGGTCTGCTAAATGCAATACAGATGTAACAAAAAATTGAATGTCGTTTCTGGAGCCAAGTCCTGCTTACAGCGTACAGTGAGCGCAGTAGTGATGTTGATTCGAAAGCTGAAGCCTTGCACAAACTCAGCTTAAATCGGCGCTTTTTAAAGCGGAGATGGGTTGAAAACATGAAATATACCTACCGTTTCTCCATATCGTAAAAAGTATACCATCCAATTTTTTATGCAACAGTTCTCCAAAATTTATCAGTTAAAGATATAGGTGCTTGGTATATAGAAAATTTTTCCACCATTGTGGAAATCAAAATTTTTACTACAACTTAAATTAAAACTTGACCTAAACTTTTGTACATTAACATTAGCGTGTTTGTTCAACCGTAACAAACAAAATATGGTTTCTACATGCCTATTTGGACGGTTTCTCTTGCCTTGGAAGAAAGCAATTTAAAAGTTTAACGATGGAAATGTCATGCTTTATCTAACCGTTGTCCTTCTTGGTTTCTCATCACACTTAAGGTAATCCTGAAAATCGCAGCCTTAAAACTCAATACCGGAAGTTCAGTTATGGCTCAAAAGAAGCGCATCAATAAAGATATTACGATTCAGACTAGCCGTTGTTTATGAATTATACTGATTTTGAGTAATTAGCAAAAAAGCTGTTTCATAGAAGTTAGAAATTGAATATCTCAAGATTGAAAATGATAGAGACTTCAAAATTTCACAAATACTTTGATACCATAAGGCAATTTAGAAAACAAAATAAAATATGGTTTTGCAATTTTATGACATTTTTTTTGGTGATTTCTAATGTATCTATTATTATTCTTCATTGATCAAAATTTGACTCTTTTATCGTATTCCAATCTCAATATATTCAATTTTTTATTTTATTTGTTTTCTATGACGTCATCAAAATAACGGCAAAGACATGTTTTTTGCTAATTACTCAAAATCGGCATAACTAGCCACGGGTAGGCTGAATCGTAATATCTTTATTGATGCGCTTCTCCTGAGCCATAACTGAACTTACGGTATTGAGTTTTCAGGCTGCGGCCTTCAGGATTGCCTTAAGTGCCTTGATTTATTCATAAGATTTTGCATGCCACAGACAAATAGTCAGGACAATACAACTTAAAATGAATTTCTTACCGGGCTTAAACGGAATCTTTGTACTCACAATATTAATCGAAAACTACTTTCTGCTTTTTCAACTTTTGACGACGATTTGATGATAAATTCAACGCATTTAACGAACTTTTATCTGTAGCTTTGATTCAGAAAATGTGAAATTATCAAAGTTCGAAGAGTCGAAAGTTAAGTCAGGTTTGGCTAAAGAATTGAGTCAAAGTTTAATTGATAAAATTATTAAAAACGTTTAATCTAATTCTTAATTAATTGATTGAAATAATAGTATAATAACAATAATATATTTATTTACAAAACTAATATATACACATATATTTTATCCCCATGCTTCTATCACATTTAGAATGAAAAATGAAGCTCTTATCTGAACTACAACTAAATTCAAAGAAGATATCTATATCCCACCCAAAAGGGTGTTGAAAACGCCCACTGATTTTAGTGAAAAGTAATTTTATCCTTCTAAGTGAAGTTAACTTCTCGATTTTTTTTCCTCGTTTTTAATAGAATTAAAAAAAACAACGTGAATTTAAAGTAAATTTAAAAGTGAATAAAATAATTTACAAAGAAACAAATAAAAAAGTTAAAAAATTTTATATATAATATTTTCTTGTTTGAAAATTACTAACAGCGTGTGACCACGCCATCTCTGCTTTAACGTAGATATGATTGAAAATGCATATGAATGTAGTAAATTGGAACGAATTTGATTCTCGTCACCGTATGTTACGGTGCTGCTGATAATGGTATATTTATAACAGGACTGTCACTAGGCGTGGTATTCTTTTCAGATGGCTTCAAGTCTAGTCTCTTTCGATCTTGTTTTGAAAGTTTCTTTTTAGAAATTTTGAAACATAAATCGTCCTTCTTTCTCATCGAATAATACATATTGGAATTCATTGGGATGTACAGACTCTCTAAAAGAAACAATGATTTAACTATCAACTAAAATTCAGCTAGGTACCTTGTCGGGGAAAAACCGGAGTTTAAACTATTGGAGAAAACTAATTGCTTGGGAAAATTTTAACGACTTGGTCATAATTTTCATCATCAATGTTAACACAACAATTCATTCGAATTCAAATTTATGTCAGTTAAATTTTTTGGAACAAAGCGCCATAAAAGTGAAGCTTAACTCTACCTGTACTGGGCTTTTTTGAGAATAGTAGAATAGTAGGCCCGCGGGCAATATCTCTGAATAGCATAATGATATAAACTTGAAATTTAGTATGAAGTTAGTCCTTAATAAGAGTAGTCAAAAAATCATGCTCAAAAAGTAATGGTTGTTATGGTTACTTGATGACGTCATCATGTAGAAAAGTACAGAGAAGTACAGAGCTTTTTCAAATCTGTTTTCATATTTAGAAGGATAAGCTTTCATGAATAACTCATCAAAATTGGGAAAAAATCAAGACCTGACCATCTATAGCGCGCCAGAAACACCAAAAATATTTTTTTTAATATTCGCGCGCGCAATATTTGTAGTAGCCAGGCATATATTTGTAGCTGAAAGGACAGCAAATGTGAAATCTATTGGTGAAATATCAACAAAAATTTGCAAGGCTGTAGTTTTGTAGAGATATATGGCCCTTTGTGAAACGTGCGGCAATTAACATTACATTTAAATAATAACAATACGTGCCTTTAAAGATTTCTTGACAAGGGTATATGGCTCCTAGGTCTTTACCCAAGAGTCCAGGACCGTAAAAAAATTTGAAAATGCATGTAACTCCCTACTCATTCACAAACAGTATATTTTCCGAGATTTCGTGCTAATCTCCAAACATTATTTAAAAAAACTTGAAATGCACAATATCTTCTGTGAGAAGATATTTTCAACTTTGTATCCTGCTACCCTTCATTCATGTATTTTGTGTACAAACGGTCAAACGTGTCCCCATGCAAACAAATATGCAGTGAAAATTGGCATTTGCAATTTTGTCTGGTGACAAAATAAAAACAAATCATGTTTCTACATGCACATGCGTGCGTGTGAGTGATCGTTCGTACGAACGCGCAAGCAAGCGAACGCAAGAACGATATAAAGTGCGTGCAGTGACTTACTTTTCGTGCGTATTTGTTGATAGGTCGTGTGAAACGTACTTTTAGTATCAATAATTTGGTACACAGAATAGTCCGTAAAATCATTTACTGAACCGAATTTTCCCAGTGTCGAAATGATGACATCACAAGCACGGTCGTTTGGTTTGATCTAAAAACAAATTAGTCAATACATCAGGGATATAGAAAGATTGCTTTAAAGAAAGTCTTAAGATACTACGCTCTTCCCAACCAAACCTTCCATAAATATTCTGATAAACTTTGCAATTGAAGAAGATACGTTTTTCAGCGAATGTCAATAACGTTTATACGCCTTGCGCACGGTAGCGCAGTGTGGATAACAATCAAAAGAATGCGATAAACCTCGGTAGAATATATTGGCGAGGTTAAGCAAACCAAAATCTACGACGTATGACGTTGCACAGCCGTTCTGGAAATTAGCATTTCAAGCAA
>JAUBWS010097486.1:0-11026 GCA_032270445.1 Darlingtonia californica | reverse complement strand
CAAAATATATTTCGATAAAAAGATTAAGCAAAAGGATCATCTTCGTCGGCACTAGGACTGTCCTGCGCCTTTTCCATACATTTTTGAAAAAATTCACCACTGCAAACTTTATCTGGATCAGAAGAAGTAATTCCACAACCTTTAGGAGTACAATGATTCAAAGAAAGACGTAAAAAATACGAAAAACAAGATGAGGAAATAGCTAGTGAATTTGTAAATTATTTTTTTGAAAAGTCAAAACATGTTTCTTATTTGATTTTGAATTAGAATAATTACGGTATTGCGCTAAATATATACGGTAAGTCTTATAGATGCAAGTCCTCTAGTTCCCACTACTAGTACAAACGTACTTTGGCGGAAAAAGAAGTTCATCTCATTTGAAAGGAGATAGAAAATGTCTAGAAATGAAGCAAGGATCTCAAAAAAGTACTAAAATTTACTTTACCGATCTTCAAAGTTTTTCATTGACCCTTAGAATATACACAACTTTTTGAAAAATGGTCAAAATTTCAAGATTTTTTTTCAACATTTCTCATAAATTTAAACTTAAATTTCTGGACACAAGAAAGCGAAAAACTATTTAACTTTGGTATGAGAAAAAAGCTCGTTTTGTAATCTTTCATAATATATATGGTTGAACAGGTTTCACAGTTTTCAAGCATTCAGGAGTTACGGCCCTTCAAAAGTATAGCGGTATTTTGGTCAAATCTGAACGTATATACAGTTGACTCTCTCTAATAATTCGAATCCCAAGGGGGAAACTTTTTTGTTCGAATAACAGAGAGATTCGAAAAAAAAAGTCTCTCTTGTTCGAATTTTCAGGTTTGAAGGGTTAAAATTCGAATTAGAGAGAGAAATTGGAATTGAAAAAAATCATAAAATTGAAATATAAAAAAAAAAGATCGATTTTTCTTTGATTCTTTTTTTTCTTCCTAAGTTTCAAGATCTAGTACACACTAATTGCTGTAAATCTGTTCGATTTTTGATTGTTTCTAGTTTACACTCCGAAGATTCGAATTATAGAGAGGATTTTGCCGAGAGGACCTGAAAATTTGCTCGAATTATAGAGGTTTTCGAATTACAGGGATTCGAATAGTAGAAAGTAAATTATAGAGTTTCTTAAGGAAAATTGACGGTGACTTTGAATTTGTTCGAATTATGGAAAGATTCGAATAGTAGAGATTCGAATTAGAGAGAGTCAACTGTATATATACGTGATTTATGCTTTAGGGTTAAGTAAAAGGAATAAGATTGGGTCATATCTTGAATCTATTCATTGCAACTTAGTACACTATTGTGAAATTAAATTCGAGGTATACACAAATCTAAAATAACTAAAAATGATTGAAAACGATTCTCCAGAATAGAAGTTATTAAAAATGTACATTTAAACTTTTAGTTATTCATAAATTGATGAGGTTTATGATTAAACACTACAACATGAATATATTCAAGATATTCAATGCATATAGATTGATATTCAACTTTAATGATTTGAATGTTTTGATTTTTACAAACATGATTGAGTACATGATTTTTATGAAACTCTTCAATTGAGCGATAACAGATGAGAGGTAAAGAATAAGAAAAATAATTTGACTCAACGCAGAATATACGTATCTCAAGGTAAGAAAATCGTAACCATTATTCACGACATACACACCCTTTTTTAGATTCAGCTCGCAGATTTCAGATTTTTAGTAGGTAAACAATTCTTTCTAATACAGCATGACTAATTTCATGTACAGTATTATTATTTACAATTTTGTTATTAAGCATAATGATATGACCTATAATTCGCAAAGTAACTATCTGGGAAATCAATATAAGGTTGATTTATTCTATACCGAAAGCATTATTGTGACAAATCGAATCGGGAACCTGAGAACAACGCGATCTTAAGTTCTCAGCTAATTCTTTACCGGTAGAATAGGCAAGAAATTATTACTTAGGGATATTTATGGCTGTTAGCACTCCGAGCTACGAGCACTCGACCATTGATTCAAATATGTATATAAAACTTCACGGAAACTTACTTTATAGTACAAAGTGATAGGCAATGGTGCGGCTCAAAGGAAGAACATTTTTTTACAAGAGAAACAAAAACAATTCAAATGAAAAAGACTACGTCAGTTTATTTTGTATTTGGTCAGTGTTGTTGGTAATTGCATGTTGGACTTTTTGGGGTAAGCCATACATATTCTTTGAAGCTCTTCCTCTTCCACTTGCTCTCATGCTCATCATCCAACTCCTCCAACTCCTCCTCCTCCCCCAACTCCTCCTTCTCCACCAACTCCTCCTTCTCCTCTACCTCCTTCTTCTTCTCTTTATCCTCCTCCTATCCCTCCTGCTCTTCTTCCTCCTTTATTCTCCTCATTCTCGTCCTATCTCTCCTTCTCTTCTACATTCTTGCCTCTCCTCATCGTCCTCCTACCCTTCATTTTCTTTTCTTTCCTTTTCCTCTCCTAACCCTGCTCATAAATCTCCTTCTCTTCCTCATCCGTTCCTCTCATCATCCTCAGCTCCTCCCCCTTCTTCTTATTCTCCTCCTCCTGAAGAAGAAAGCAAAAACAGCTTATCAAACAATGAATTATGTATTTAAGCTAAATTTCAAGACTCAAAATATGTAGAGAACATTTAATTGTTACCGAAAATTTATTAATCAAAAGTTGATGAATCGTAAAGTTTATCTCCTGAAAATATTTTTCATCCATTAATTCGTGAAAGTGTATCAGAAAATTTGGCGATTTATTGGTTTGCGAAACTTTCTCTTGAAAAATTTAAGTGGTCTACATACTAGAATCTTGACCTCGCTTCTATTCGCTTCGCTCCTTTCGATAACAAAGCAAAGCCCTCCTGTAGCATTCTCGGGCCGTAAATATTCCCATGCGAGTCTTGTACTTAGGGCGACTGGTTTCGAGTTTATCAATAAAATGAAATGCATGATCTTAGGACTATGCGGTACTGCCTCTTGTTATAACTTATCTTCGGTTTTTTTAGCTATTGCACATTTTTCAAAGAGCGTAGTCATACCTGCTTTGATGACCAAAGTAAATCCACCGAGTAAAGAACAAAAAGAAAATAAAGAAGAATTTTTTGAAGAAAATGATGATGAAGATGACCAAGAAGAAATATTTAAGAAGAAAATGGATCTTATTTCAGAGTATATTTTATTTCGTGTTTTTGTATGTTACACTCCCGTCTCCCTGTTGATTTTTCAGGAACCTCTCATAACCTTAGGGTGAAAATTTTATAACTATACATATAAACTACTATTCCTGAGATTATTTCTGGCATATCTAGCCTCGTTTTGCAAAAGTTATGTGCTGACAATGAACTCCTAAAATTGTTATTGTCTAGAGCCGTAGCCAAGTAGTTAAGGCACTGGACACTGGACGCTGAACACTGGACGCTGGACGTATAAACGGGGGTTCCGAGTCCGACTCCCTTGGTAGGCTTTGCGTGGTGAAATTCACCAATTAATGTGAATTCTGCATGGTACCCTGAGGCGCTTCCAAAAAACGCAGGACCCTCGTTGATAATAGTTCAGGAAGAACTGAAGAGGCTTTCCTGGGTAAATAACCACATCATTCATGCATTCATTCATTTATTCATTCATTACTGTGTGCTCTTTATATCATTTAATAGTTGATTTCCATATCTTAATTTGATAAGAAACGAGGTGGAACACGCTAAAATTAATCTCGAGAAAGTTTGGTGTATAAATGGCAAAAACACACCAAAACAAATCCCGCGGAAAATTTCTCTAAAGTGGCTAAACTTTATGCTAAATTCGTAGTTATTAGAGTTTGGTTTGCGTCTCATCAGTTGGATACTCCTGCGAACAATCGATGCGATTGAATTTTTAAAGAATACTTGTGGTATTGAAAGTTCCCATACATTTTTTTATCTGGTCAATTTTAGTCCTATTTGCGATGGGCCGGCAGGTGTTCTTCTGTTAAAAACACACAAGACAGGAAGTAGTACATTAGCAAATATCCTTAATCGATACGCCGACCAAAACAAGTTGACAGTAGCATTACCACACAGGGAATCAAGGTTTGGATGGCCAAATATTTTTGATGTCAGATCTGTTGATCGCAAGTTGATGAATGGGCGTTCTGCAAAAGTCTTCACTAACCATGCTCGGTAAAATATTTTTCTATGTATTTTTACTATCAAAAATAAAAAAGCCTTGATGTGCAATTTGTTTATCTGTCTGGTAGAGGGCAAGATCTGGTGTATAAGACCAAAGCACCTCAATTTTCTGAAATGTTCATTAACATTTATGCATCCGTGACTTGTTTTGAAGCCACCAGCCAAATTCACGCGATGAAACACTTTAAAATATTTAATCGTTTCTTCTGAGATGTCTCACCACCATTTTGTATCAATAATATGTAAGGTTAGCCTTGATTCTTACATTTATATCTAGCCTGGATATGTATGTTGAATATTAGGTTGTAAACATTATTGCAGCTCGGCCGCGGTGGCCGAGTGGGTATAGATTTGCCTAGAAATCTAGAGGAACCCGTTTTGACACCTGCATGGTGCATCAATGATTTAATGTTTTTTCTTTATATTTTTAGTTAGGTTCAGAAACTTAAAATGTTTGACTATGTTTCAGAAACTTAAAATTTTGTGACTAGATTTAGAACCTTAGAATTTCTGGTGTAAGGCATTTCAGTATTTATCGTCATGTCTGTAATTTTTACGCTCCCTTTGTCATAAAAGCGAAGTTAAGCAAACCAAAATCTACGACGTAAAACGGAACAGAAATTAGCATGCCAAGCAACTTTTAGCAGCGATCAGTGTCTAAGTTCGACTGCCGGTACGTCGTAGATTTTGGTTTACTTTTAAAACCACGCTATTGTAATCCTGCTTTTGTTTCAATGTTATTGCAATTCATAGTCCTTATTTTTTGTGTTTAGACTAAGTCGTGAAGCAATGGATGAAGTTATGGTCGCCGATTCCCTTTACATTTCTATTTTACGAAACCCAGTGGAACAATATCAAAGCGCTTTTTACTATTTGCAAATGGACAAGGTTTTTGGACTTCGATTTTCAGAGAATCCATTACAGGAATTTATATCTGATCCTATAATGCACATCAGAAGGATGAAACGAACCAAATCACCGCCTGAGGATAGTGGACTTTACCAAAACGGAATGTTCTTCGATCTCGGTTACGATGAATTGCAGCTGAAGAAAGATGGTGTAGAAGGGGCCATCAGGCAACTGGAGAATGATATTGACATATTCCTAATACTAGAGTACTTTGATGAGGGCCTGGTGCTTCTGAAAAAGGAGATGTGTTGGTCTATAGAGAATACCTTGTATTTCAAGCAGAACCAAAGAACATGGAAGGTGCCGATAAATCATGCTGCTGTCGAGAATATTAAAAAATGGAATAGTGCTGATATGCAACTTTACGAACACTTTAACAAGACCTTTTGGCAAAAAGTAGAAGAATATGGGCCGAGTTTTAAAGCAGATTTGGAAGATTTTAGGCACTATTTGAAGCTCTGGTCAACGAGGTGTGATAGGCGAGAAGTTGTTAAAGGATCGGACGCACACGCTGTCCGGTTTTACAAAGTCGGAGAAAACGCAAACAAAGATGATATCGAGAAGTGTCAGAAGTTCTTTCGGACAGAGTTGCAATATCTTTCATATTTCCGGACAGAAGCGATGAAAGAGTTTTATGAGCGATCAAAAACGTTAGGTATTCCAATAGGAAGAAAGCTCCCATGACAATATTTTGTCTATCTAGATAACCCTTAGAAGATTATATGCCTGCTTTTTGAGTAGTGCAAAAATTTGCTTATCAGCCGTCATCTGAGGGGGTCAAACTTGACTATCAATGGGACATTTAAATCTATACCATAATTGTAGGTATATGTCTGAGTTTTCAAAAAAAGATGTTAGCAAATTTGAAATTACTTTGATATGTTTATTTTGCAGACCAGAATATTGATGCACCAAAATTCTAAGAGAAATATGTACTAAGAAAAATGGTTTTATTTGGACTGGTTGTTACTGAATTTTGAGTCTTTCTGGGATTTTTTAGAAATGAACGTGAAAGTTGCTTATGATTTTTTCAATACTGCTTTAAATTGTAATATAATCTAATGCAATTAATAGTTTTAGTCATCAGGGGCTTCTACCCACTGAGGTTGGTTCTTCTTCCCCTCGGACGCACTAGCCGCCTCAGTTTGCAAAACCTCAACATTAACGACTTCGTGAAGACCTGTGAAATTAACAGTGAAAGGTCACTTCATAAAATAAATGTCTCAATGACCGGTTGGAACTCACAACCATCAGATCATGAGTACGACGCCTTAACCTCTGAGCCATACCGCTCCACTTATTTCTGGAGGTAAAGTTATTTTAATGGTTTTGAAAACATGCTCGGTTTTCCGGGCCGATTCTTAAGCGTTTAGACGTTGTCTGCTGATAGTCTGCTAAAATTATTCCATTTCAGTTTTTACATCAATCAAAAATATAAAGTATCTGTTCTTTTTTTTCCAGGAAGGTCACTTTGACAAGGAATCTAGCCAAAACAAAATGGTCTCAGAACATTTTCCTCCAAAAAAAAAAATCCAGGAGCCCAAAACACAAACTATCTGTTCTTTTTATCTAGGAAATCTAAAATAAAATCTACCAGGCGTCAAATCGTCTCAGAACACGTTATATTCTCCAGGAGACTAGAATTTTAGATCGAATACATAAAAATGCAGGAGCCCAAAACATAAGGTATCTGTTCTGTTTTTTCCAGGAAAGCCAAAAATTTCTAGTCCATGTTCTACTTGTCTCTGGACAAAGTTAACCCGAATTAAACTTTGTCGTGAGACATGCCGGACAGCAACAGGAAAATAATAAAATAACAATTAGTAACAAACAAATCGTATGCGTCAACTTTTTCCTTTCCCGTTCCTGCACGACACAGGATGGTGAAAACTGACCTTAAGTTGATACATGTCTATATCTGTTCTCTAGATTGTTATCGTTGACACTTGGTACCCGGACTAATCTAGTCGGTAGTGAATTTGCTTCTGCCTTAAACTCCATTATGTTGTACAATGTGTATAGGGAATTCTCTTTTAATATATCATGAGAGAATTTTTGACTTTTGGACATCTATTTGCTAACTGTGGATCAATAAAGATGTCCAGGGTGGAAACAAATTGATGAAGTCAGCATTCATTTAGAAATTCCTTTTCAAAAAACTGCTGACGTCATCAAGAAATTAATAAATTTTTGGCCAAATCAAATCATCACATCAAAATAAATCCTTGGGTAAAATTTGGTGTTTACAATGTACATAGTTCAGTAGTTATTAATATTTTAATATTTATGACATCAACACCGGGAAGTAGTCCGGGTGAGAAGACTCTCTGGTGTATATATGGTAACGTTAAAAACATGGTATACGCTTTATTGACCTGTCAAAGGTTTTGGCACAGTTAATCATGAGATACTGATTTAAAAACTAGATAACTACGGAATTTTAGGCAAAAATCTTGATTGGTTTACAGACTATTAACAGGAAGAAAACAATATGTCATTTATGATATCACAATAACAATGGTGAAAAAGGTAACCTGTGGGGGTTCCACAGGGATTCTATTCTTGGTCCGTTACTCTTTTTGATTTGTATCAACGATCTTCATAATGCCTTCTCTGTTACAGACTCTATTATTTTTGCTGACGATACTAATCTCTTTTTCTCTCACACTAATATCAAAACTCTATATTCCACAGTGAACCATGAGCTTACAAAAGCAGCCAGCGATGCATTTTTGCAAAATATCTGTTCGGAAAGCAAATTTACATGTGTTCGGAGTATATTTCGAAAACAACTTTACTGGAAAATTTGATGTGTTTGGCGAAAAATGTCAGCTCACCTGGAAAATATGTGTGTTATGAGACCATTTGATGTATGCTAGAAATTTTTGGCTTTCCTGAAAAAAAAAGAACAGATACTTTGTAATTTGACATAAATTTTAATCTCCTGGAGAATATGATGTGTTCTCAGAAGATTTAATGCCTGCTAGATTTTATTTTAGATTTCCTGGATAAAAAAAACAGTTAGTTAGTGTTTTGGGCTCCTGGATTTTCTTTTGGATAAAAATGTTAGCTTCCTAGATTTTTTGAGGAATTTTGAGACCATTTTTTTGGCTAGATTCCTTGTCACATGATCTTCGTGGAAAAAATGAACATAGATTTTGTATTTTTACCTCGTTGGAGGCTTCTGATTTTTTTATAAGAATAAACTTTATGAGAAGACTCATTGAAGCTCAGATTCCTCAAAAAAATTGGAACAAGCTAAGGGTACAAGCTGAGGCTCGGTTCAGATGGCTTACAATAAGAACAAATTAGAATGGTTTCAAATTAAACTGAATAAAGATTCTAATACAATATTTTATGAAGTATAAATTATTTTAATGCTATACCAATTGCCTGAGGCGTCATTCTCTCAAAACAAGAGCTACCTCACTGCAAGATACCAGCAATATATGGTTGAACGAATACTATATAATTATAGCAAAAATATTGGGATTTTCAATGTTATTTATAGAATTTAGAATAAGAATATTGACGAGAACATTTGAGGCTCAAATCGAGCAAAAAAATGAGAACATTGAAACTGAGCAAAAATCATCTGGTTTTTGTTGAAAAAGTAGTGTAGCTCAGTGCTCAGTTGAGAAATTCAAAGTTTCCAAGGTTTTGAAAATGTTCAGAAATCACCGGGATAACAAAGGGCTTCTCACCGAGTAGTGATGCGAACATGACAGGTTAATTTCCCAGCACTTTAGGCACTGGAATGGTGAAGTTTCATGTTATTTGGCCGGGTTGTAAGAGTTTTTGCCGCGGTTCCCAAATTTTAGCCAATTTTTTCCCATGGTGTTTCCCCGGGATTGATCTCACTGGGGCACTAAGATAGGGGTGTTTTTGTGGTAATAATACAAATGATATAATTTCTCATGGACATGAATGTTTTCTATTTAAAACAATGTTTCTACAGTGGAAACTCTTTAAAGCGGACACCTTATAAGATGGACACCTCCAAAAGTCAAGGAACGGAATGATTTACAGGCATTCTCTCTTGGAAAAATCTCTATAAAGCGGACAACTTATAAAGCGGGCATTCAATAAAACGGACATGTTTTCACCACTGCATCAAATTTTAACTTAAATTGACACTCTGTAAAGCGGTGGTGTTCGCTTTATAGAGATTCTACTGTATTAAATTTGTTCTTACATGGAAGAATGAGAAGGTAGCTTAGTTTTTTTTGGCAGCAACCTCTACTATTTTCCGTAGAAAGGTTGGTAAATATGTTTGGACAGACGTGATTCTAATCATTCAATCAGATTTTTATGAGGCTTTTTTTACTTCCCAAGGAAGTTATCATAATTTATCAGGAAACACTTTAATTATTTCCAATGGCAATCGTATCAATGATATGTTTATGTAAATTGAGTGTATTGTTTCAAATGTTGTCTGGCGTATAAGGGGAGGGCTATTGTAAGTAGATGAGAAAATAAACTTTTGGCGTATTTTGGTAGATGTTGTTGAATGAGATTAGGTAGCTATGTAAGTATATTTCTACCAACAGTTTGGCTTATTGGCTCAACAGAGGCTAATGTTATGAGTGAGTCAGGTACTTGTGGCCTCAATTGATCAGGGTCGGTGAAACGAATTGGAAAGTTGAGGGGCCAAAACTGGGCCAGAAAGATTTTGAAAAAAAGGAACCCTAGATTAGCTAAAACATATTATTTTACAATAATTTGTGAAAGCTATATGAAATATACTGGAAAACAAAAGCACACCGAAAATTTGTTACTTTGGACGATTTTCACAATGGTATACCGAAATATTGAAAAGAAAAAAGAAAAGCTGTCTTATTTACTAATTTTGTATTGGGATTTTTTTGCTCTGAAAAAAAGTACGACCATTGCAACCGTATGCAGAGTTAGGTCGCACTTGCAAGAGGAGGAATTTGATTAAAATCATTAAAAAGTCATTTTGTATTACGACGATGTAATGGAAAATGACATTTAGTTACTTGTGATCTCTCCTCCCAGCTATCACCACCGATCCTAAAGTCTTTCAAAATACCTGAAAGTAAAATTTAAAAACCTTATAACTTCTTAACTACGAAATAGAATTGAAAAACTCACTACGAAGCCCTCCACTTTTCCAAACGTTGCGCCGCTTCTGTATATGCTAAGATTTTGATATAAGCGTTTGAATTAACTTATAAAAAACTGGCCGTCTTTCGACCATTTCACAAATTTATGTTGAGAGATTTAGTTTTACAGCATACATAAAATTGTCTGGACAACTCTTACCCCTCCTTTTTTCCAGATGGCCTATTCAAAACGTGACAAGGTGTCACTGGAAATGAAATCAATCATAAAACTGAATGACTTTTTCTATAATCACACGCAATGAAATTCATTCTGACATAATGTATAATCTGGACTAAACTTTGTCGAAAATAACAAAATACAGTATATATACATTATCAGACTGCCATCCCAAGATGTAAAAATGTATAAAAGGGTTGTGATTGGAAACAGAATTGAAAGACTCATGTTGTGTGTTTGTAATAATTTTCCCACCTCTGTAATAATAAAGCTGCCTCACTTTGCAATAATTCTTGCCAATTTTGTAATAATGTTCAAAATACCAAAGAGGGTTAAAACACTAAAGCATCGAGGATAATTTGATCGAACGCCACTATGCCCTTAGCCAGGCGAATGCCCTCTGCTCGCATACTTCTTTACCCGCGAAGCGCTTTACCCGCGAAGCTTCGCGCTTCGCGGGTAAAGAAGTATGCGAGCAGAGGGCATTCGCCTGGCTACTATGCCCTAGGATATTTTAGACTTGAAAAACTTTAGAGTTTTTAAAATCGAAAGTATAACAAAAATTATTGCTTTCATTTTTGCAAAGTTAAACAAAGGTGAGTAACAAAATATGGCAACTCCAAAATAACGTTAGCTCAAAAACTATTACAAAGTA
>JAUBWS010097475.1:0-11028 GCA_032270445.1 Darlingtonia californica | reverse complement strand
GATGAAATTCATTTCATCCTCACCCATATTTGCACAATCTGAGCACCTCACTTTAAATTTCCATTATCTATATTTATCCCACTCCTTTCATAATCCTCATAACTCATAATAAGGATTTTATAGAAGATCCCAACCCCCAGTGAAATGTAACTTAAATTGCCCTGCCCCACTTGCTTTTTGAATTTAACTCTAACCCTATTGAAATTGTACAATCTTTTAGAGTCACCCCTGGGAGTTTTTGAAACTAACTGGCGTACTGAGACAAAAGGATGTTTTCAGCCAATTATTTGTCATTTTTCTCTTTCTAAAGAATTTAATTCCGTCTGCGTTCTTAATTTTGGCAAACTCTCAGACTGAACGAGGTTCTAATAAAAACATACATGTATCTGGAATGTACTTTCGATTTTCATAATAACATTTTTTAACGCCATTTTCCTCTTCAAAATAACCCATGTTAACCATAACCCCCCCCCCCCCCCCACACACACACACTTTGATAAATTACTTTCTATCCTTTCTTTGTTGCTAGAAATTTAGGATAAGAATAACTGATTATATATCTTATTAAAATACTCTTTCATATTATTAACACATTTGGTACTATAGAAGTGAGTCTACGTGGTCTCAACTAAGCCCCTGTAAAAACGTGAACCCCATATGTATTTTTTCTAAAGTGGATAGATATTTGACATTTTTGGGTTTAACATGTTCACTGCCAGGCTGTTTTCAAAAATCACAAAAATTACACCTTAAAGCATTTCATTTTTTGAAAGCTTCAGAGCAGTTGAATTGTTAAATTTGATCTAAAATGGACATATGAGTATACCAATCGATATAACATGTTACGTGAAAAAAAAGAAAAGTCTTATGCCAGAAGTAGCAGCTGTTTGAAGTTGGTTCGGTATTTTGACTGTGAAATGACGAATATACTCGTAGTTGGCAGTCAACATGTTAACTTTGCGAATACCGCTCTCGCATCCAGCCAATTTGTGGACTGTACAAAATTAATTTAGGACATATAAGGACAGGCTTAAAACACCTAGCAAACACAATTTCAAGATGAAAGTTTCAAGTCAAACAGACTATTTTTCTTTATTATAATAGACAATCAAACACGTGACTGACTTGACATTGCACATTTAAATTACATACATCATTAATTACATCTATTAAATACATAATTAAATACATCTAAATTTCAAGCTGATACTACTTCTGGTTTTTGAGATCTTAAGTATCATAAATTTGCATTTTGCAGACAGGTCTGTAAAATAGATGATGATGACAAAAATCGAGAAAAATTGTCAATATCACACATAATTGTCAAAATTGAAATTTGATCATTATTTCTTTCGGTTTTGGCACGCCATTTGGAAAAGACGTCACGAGCAAAATTGATGCCGTCAGTATCTTTCTATTACCATTACAAAATAATTGTTAAAGTTTCATTACATAACCCTTTGTCTATCAAAAGTTATAAGTCTTTAAAGTTTTTGTCAATTTACGCTTGTTTGCTGACATTTCTCAGCTTCAGCTCAATAATTGAGCATGATGATGAGACTAAAAAAATCTAATTACCTGAAAATTTGAGTTCCCAATAGAATTATATCAAAGCAAAAGAGTTTCAAGTTTATAAATTCTTTGGTTTAGGTGAAGTTGATCCTGATATTAAAAACAGAAGACAATAAGACTTCCTACGTGAAATATGTGTATGAAACTGGATACAATATTACATTTAAAAACGCTCAACTTACACAACTGCAACAATATCTTTTCAGAATAAGTTGTCTTGTTTTCACAGAAACTTGCGTTTTCTTATACTCCAAAGTCAACTGAAATACGAAAATAATTGCGAGTTAAAGCAAAAGGTCACAAGAATTGCTAAATGAAATATATTAAATGTAAAAACGTTCAACTTACAAAACTGTAATAATATCTTTCAAGAATAAGTTATCTTGTTTTCACAGAAACTTGCCTTTTCTTCTACATCCAAAGCCAACTGAAATATGGAAATAATTGCGAGTAATACCAGAAAGTCACAAGATTTACTAAATGAAATAATTGTATCGGAATGGATTTATATTAAATGTAAAAACGTTCAACTTACAAAACTGCAGTAATATCTTTCAAGAATAAGCTCTCTTGTTTTCAAAGAAACTTGCGTTTTCTTCTTATCCGAAGTCAACTGAAATATGGAAATAATTGCAAGTAAAAACAAAAGGTCACAAGATTTACTAAATAGATATATATTAAATATAAAAACGTTCAACTTACAAAAATAACTTATCTTTTCACAAAAATTTCAAAAAAATAACCTTTTCTCTCTATGTTTTTCTACAAACAACAAAAATACTTCATCATGCAAACACACACGCATTTACTTAAAACGTATTTAAATACAAACAATTTATAATGCCTTGGTAAGTAAGGTAAGTATCATCTATTCATAAATTATATTGATTGCTTTTGCTTTTTTACATTACAATAAAGTTGACGATTTGATGAAACGTGACCGATAATAAACTTAAATTGTTTGGCTTTACATTGTTCCTCCAGTTAATTTACATCATAACAAAAAATACAAAATATGTAACACTTAAACAAATGACTTCAACAATCACCTGACAAAAAACAGCGAGGTTTTATTTACAAATAATCTGTTCAGAAGGGCACGTCTTTTTCCCGGAAATTTAAGTTTAATGACACAGAAAGAAGTGAAATGTTGGTAAATAAGAGTAAGACGTGTCTCTTTCTCAGCGTTATATAATGAACATAAAAACTACAATGCTAAGGCTAAATTACAAATAAATTCATAGCGAATTACGTCTTCAATTGAAAGAACTTGTTTTCAGTTTAGTTGAATTGTTGATGAGTACTTGTTTGGATATTTCCCTTTTCTATCGATTCGCGAAAATAAGTGATCGCAAAATTTTTCATTTCGTTAGTTCGCAAAAGTAAATGCTTGCAAAATTTAATATTTTTCGACTGGCGAAAATTAGTTCTCAAGAAAATGATAATGATGATGATTTTAAGTCAGTGATCCCATCATTGTTCTTTTGCACATAGAGAAAGGTCCTATTTCGGCATAATTCGAGTTTTCTGCGAAATAGAACCTTTTTCTTACTATTTGAATACGTTCGTGCTTTGCAAAATTATAAATTACAAACCTAGTTAAAAAAGAATTTATTACTTAAATCGAAGAAAACATTGCAAGAGACATTTTCGCGACGTTAAAAGCTCGTGAAATGTTTTGGATTAATTTTGGTGAATTTCACGTGGATCAATTTTTGCAAATCTTGATTCTAATAAAGTGTTCCAACACTAATTGTTAAACATTTTGTATGGTAAAGACAAAAAAACGAGATTTTATTCTTATAGTTTAGTTGGCATGAAGGTCAACCACTTTTAAAAAATAAGTTTCGGAAAAAGAAATTTGATTACGTCATCAATTTTTTGGATGACGTCATCATTTATCCCAATTTTAACCTAAAAAGGACCTGTTAATTTCTTCTTATGAAGGCAATTATTCCTTTTTAAAAGTAATAAATATTATAGTCAAATAATAATATTCATTATAGAAATCATTTTTAATGATGACAATACTTGTATAATAACGTCATTAGTCAATGAAATCATGTCAAAGTGAGTATTTTTTACGTAAACCTTTTATTGCCAAATTTCACATTTGAAAGAGATTTTTCATATTTTTTTCTTTATTTTCTGAATACCTTATTTAATTTGCAGCAAAATGATATATTACAGTAAAAACTTTCATGAAAAAAGTTAAAATTTGTTGAAAATGACATGTCATTAAAGTGATGACATACAATAAATGCCGAAAATGAGCAAATTAAACATAAAAAATGGCAGTTCTGCTTGATAAAATAAAAACAATGATATACAATATGACCATATTTGATAGTTTTCAAAAATTTAATTTTTTTTACTTTCACTGCCTTTGACAAATAGATTAATGCAACCACAAAGATTGCTGTAAAAATAGAAAAAATAGAAAAACATTTTATTGATGGATCCAGTGAGAAAAGGCCAGTGTTGATAATTTAATGGGGACGTATCTATCAAACATGGTACAGCCTCAAGTCTAGATTAAAGCAAGTTTAGCATAAAAAGTAAAATTTTGTGAAAACAGGCTAACGTTCATTGAGTGCATTAACCCTCATCTTGAACAAAAATGCCCATTTTTAATAAAGACAGTAAAATTTCATAAGCATTTTAAAATACGAGAACAAATTAAGAATTGATTTAAAATGAAAATCAACCAATTTGCAACAGAAAACAGAAAATCAACCAATTTAGAGATAATATTGTGGAGCCGTGGCTGAGTGCTTAAGGCGCTGGTCGTCTGAACGGGGGTTCCGAGTTCGAATCCCTTGCGAGGCATTCGGTAGTGATTTTCACCAATCACTGTTAATTCTGCATGGTACCTTGAGGTGTTTCCAGGAAGGCAGGACCCTCATTGATAGCAGTTCATAAAGAACTGAAGAGGCTATCCTGGGTAAATAATTACATAACTTAGAATTTTTGAATTTTTTAAGAAAATCATGCTATCACACTACAAATTTCTCATGACCAATCATGTCATGTGATCACTAAAAACATGTCTGATGAATAAATGAAACCCTGCACACAGAACATTGATTTAGAATATTGATTTAGAATATTTCACATGCGCAAACTTCTAAAAACTTCCTGTTTTGTTTATAAGACCTGTTCACAATCTCCTGTGCACAGGCTTCTTCAGCTTATTCCACTTGCACCTTTAAAATCTTAGAAAAACAAGATTTGTTTTCAATTCTTAATTACAATCCATTAAAATTACCTTTATGGAAGTGATTAGATTAACAAGGTAAATCACAAAATGAGGATTTGGGGAGGCTGGAGTGGAGTGGATAGCTCAGTTGGCAAGGCGCCGGCCTCGTAATGCATAGGTGATAGATGTTGAGGGTTCGAATCCCACACGCGGCTGCTGTTACTCTAAGTATCGACTTTCGCGTCGGTGCAAATATCGAAAGCAATGGTTGTTACTCCAAGGGTAACAGTGGTTGCGTTCGGTGAGAACCTACAACAAAAATCAGCCATGCAATTACCGGACCGTTGCATTGAAATATGGGGTATACACTTCACATTGCAGGCCCACATCAGCTCAATGCTGCCATTAGAGTTTCGGCTCACCACAGCCTGGGTAAAATAAATACATACATACATACGTGCTCTTATTTACGCCAATGCGTAAAGACCAACATAAATTGGTCCTATCACGCTGAATATATTCCGATTGAAGTGCACCATTTCCAGATTGGAATAACACATAGGGACGGCACAACACCTTCAACAGTGAAGAGGTCCAGACTGAGTTTTCTTGAAAAAAGTGCCAATTTTTTGCATTATATGTAAAACATAAAGTTGAAGTGAGGTGGATTAAGCCCAAATAAATTTACAGGGTTTATTCTAGTAAAGTCTAGCAAACCTTTTTTAGACCGAAAAATCTACAAACCAACGATACATACAAAAGACAGCTATAGCCAGCGTAGTCCACTCATTTTTTTATTTGCTTGTTGGAACAAAAATGAAATACGACTTGACTCACCTAATCCTATACAAATGATATGTCTCAACCATCTGATGAAGATCTCCACAACACATTATCATATACTGTGGCCAAACATAATTATCGTGTTAAAATTAAGGTTCACAGGGAATATTTTTTTGTTGAATTTTTATATTGACAACTTATGTCATAATCTACTCAGGTCATTTGACCTACTTGACCTACCTTGGATACGATTTACAGGTAAATTTATGAAAAATACACATCAGTCTTTTTAGCAAACAGATAAAGTGCAAACTGCTATCCTTGTAAGACTTAGTATCTAAAGACTTTTAACCACTTGAAAGATACTGATGAAAGTAAAAGTTGTATTTTTTTAAGTAAACTACTAACTAAGGTTAGAATATTTCACCTCCAACAGTTTGTCAAATGATTTTAAAATCGGCACTTACCTTGCTCATTCGGGTAAACAAATTTTTTTTCATATTTGTTTTTTTTTTTTTCTTCATCTGAAGTTTGCATACTTTAGATTTTTCACAAGGATCTGTTATTCGCCCTTAATTTGCATAGGGGTGGGAGACCCCAAAATATTGCCCTAAAAAAGATTATTCTGGCTGGAATTCATAGTCCGAGTCCATAGCTGTCATCAATAAATAAATTTCAATGTTTGCATTTGAAAAGTTCATAAGGTTTCTATTTCGTTTATTTTTTCATCAATTATAACAAAGACTACGTTTTCGGCCCTTTTTACGCCAGTCCTCAATGGCGTTAATTTTGGCTATGGGAGTTAAAAGGCCGACGCTATAAGGGCCATAATTTTCCTGTAAACAGTGTGAAATGTTTGTTTGTCTGTAGAAAAAAAAGAAACTTTATGAATGAAACTGGCAGTCAAAATTGTCTTGATTACTTTTGTAATTTAATCGCACCTCTTCAAAACGTAGTTTTGGCTGAGCTGCTATTTTGCCTTGGAAAATACGAGGTGTTCTAGGATTATTTGTTGCGAGGCATTAACTGTAAAAAGAACAGATATTTTGTCTTTTTGCCTTGATGGCAGCTTCTGATAAATGAGAAATGGTAGGTACGGATGACTCACCTATTGTCCACTTGCAATGTCATCTTATCAAATAAGAAAAGTTTATTAGCCATGATGTATTATATACCAAAAATCAATATGGTAATTAGAACGTTTAATAGCCATAATAGTAGCCTAAAATCATTATGGTAATTACAACGTCGCCCTAGATCAAAAGTAGCAGAAAAGTTAGGCACGATAAGCGAACATACTAAAATAAAAAAGATTTAACTCCTTTTTGTGAGCAACATTTTATAAACAAGTAAAACCCATGCTGTGATTATTAACGTAATGAGCTAAAATTTCGAAACATCAGTATTAATTAATTCTTGAAGTCTATATTATCATACCATATTGACTCAAAATATTTTGTGAGAAATGTCATTATGCTAACAAGAGTAGTGACATTTATTACAAAAAACAGGTTTGTAAAGTTAACTGGGTAAGGATTGAGTTGGAATTTTCCTAAATGGGACTGATTGTTTGGTTTTTGATATCCTTTGAGGGGCCATTTAGCAAGAGATGCTGTATCTAAAAGTGCTTCTATTAAGACAACCGAAGTTCTCTTTTGAATGAACATAAGCTATAACTATTAACATTTTGTAGTTGGAAAACACAGATGATTTCTCTATTTATTTGTTTTGCAATATATGCGGACAGTTTTTTGATTGTGTTGGAGCTAGAAATTGAATCAAAATTGGGGACATGGTCAAGCAGCCGATAATTAGTAGGCTAGCTGAAATTCAACAAAAAGTAACTAAAATTGTTACGATGCACATAAAAAAGCGCAGAAATATCAAACGCCAAGGCACATATTGATATCATGAGTTTAAGGAGCTCTCCACGGATGGCAAACCGAATTTGACTAATGGTAATGAAGTAACCAAGAAAAAGCATGAAAGTCAATATAAGAAAACCTGAAGAAATTACGAGGTGGGTGAAATATACATCCTAGATAAACAACACTACATTAACCAAATTATGCAAGAACACCTTGAAGACACCAGCAGATGCAATTTGATCCAACACACCACATCCAATACGACACCAACACAATAATCCAGTTTTCACATGTACGTCATCAAATAGACACCACATCTAAAAAATTCATGTTGTACCCCCGAACTCGTGCCGCACACCCATATTTCAAACCAGGAAGGCATAGACGCATGTGCAAAATACATTAACACATGGAGAGAAGACTTACCAGACTACACACTTAACCCTATTGTACCCAGGCTTTTTGAGGTTTTTGTAGCCCCGGTGGGGTGGGGCTTTTTTTGCCTTGCGGCCATAACTCAAGATTGGCTTATGCTAGAAACTTGAAATTTGGTATGGAGGTAGCCCTCAACAAGAAAACTACAAATATCATGCTGAATAGACAATGGTTGCTATGGTTACCTTATGATGTCATCACAAATGTCAATTTTCTTAAAATAGATACCTTTCTTTACAGAGCTATATCTGCCAAACAAATTGAAATTTTTCAATTCTGTTTTGATTTTCTGAAAGTCAAATGAAAGACTTTTCGTTGGTGTGCCATCAGATTCTCATAAAAATAAAGTCCTGAGGCACTCCGGGACGCCAAAGCCGCCACAAATTGGCCCCGCCGCCATTTTGAAATGATGACGTCATAATGATTTTTTTTATATTCATCATGATTCTTTTATTGAAACTAAACAACCTGTAAAAGTTTCAAGTTAATATCATTATCTCATCAAAAGATATTAGTAGTTGAATTTCTGACCTTTTTATATTGGAAAAGGTTGTAATTTGACACCTTGTGTTACATAATTGCGCATAATTAATGACCTAATTGAGATAATTACTTCAAATTTTTAGAACATGTGCTTAATAAGTTTTCGTTAATTGTTGTATAATTTCAAAGGCATAGCGTTACTATTTTTGGAGTTATCAAAAAAATATTCGGCCGCGGGCAAAAAAAGCCAACTCACAAGCACTAAGATACAATTTGATTATTACAGACAACAACATATCAGAACAAGAACTTTACAACCTCACAAGAAACCTTCTTGCACGGCAATACCCTTTAAACCTAATCAACACAAACATCCTTAAAACACTAAAACTTTCTCAACATGATGTTCTATACAAGCCAGAAAACCATACACAGGAACACAAGGAAATCCTACCATTCATCACGAAATTATCAAAAAAGGTCAAATCCTACAACAATCCCTTCACGTCAAATCCTACAACAATCCCTTCACGAACATTGAAACATTATCTCAGAAGACAAGGACATTCAGGATTTTTTTTCAAACTAGACCAACCACAGCTTTCCAAAAACACACTACACTAGCCAACATACTCGTCCGATCTGACACGTTCATCAATCACGAATAAACATTACACCGGCCATGAATTACATTATTTACATCACACTATTTACACTACATTTACGTAGTATTTTTTGGTTCAAAAATCAGTATTTTATATACCATATTTTATATACCGTATTTTACATACCATACTTATATACCACATGTGCGTAGTTTTCAAAGGGTCTCTAAGTTTTTCTTTGTTACCAACAAACCTTAGACTTTGTTTATTAGATTTTTGTCTTCATTTTATCTTTTTTTGACATTTAGCATGTTTCACACCAGAATAAGGTATTTTATCCAGCAGATTACTAGCTTTCACACCCTTTACTAACTCTCAAGTTACATATGATTTTGAGCATAGTTATTCCTTAAGGCAGTACAGCCTTTTCTAGGTTCTTTCTCATTCTCAATTTTTTTTCGTTCGTGTCTCACAAATTTCCACGTTCCAATCACTCACACCAGTGGCGTAACTGGAGGGGGCGTTGGGTGAGGTCGCACCACGCCGTGGCTCACTATGCCCATTATGGTGATATTTGTGCTTTTGCATGGTTTGGCCAATTGTAGTGTCATAATCTCAAACTTTTTACACGTTTCGACCTCAGCCGTAGCGAGGCCATAAAGGACATATGTTTCAGCTCTTTTCTTCCTTAGTTTACGCCCGGAATATTATGAATCACGCCTGCCCAGGTTATGGTTCAGTTGCGCCGCTGCACACCAACCACGCATCTAACTTACTTTAATTTTTGGTGTCGAAATTCTCAGACATAAGTTCTATTTGTGTTTATTTAAGGTATAGAGATCGCCAGACATAGTTCTATTTGTGCTAATTTTAATACAAGTTTGGATATTATGATGTGATTTGATACTATCCCCACCACGTCCGGACTCTTTTTCGAGCGCGTTTCGAACACCTTTTGAACACCATTTTCGAATGTTTTGGTTACCTTAGCTTCCCGTTTAGCACTTTTCTCTATTCGCTTGTAGTAGATTCCTGAGGAAAGACTATTTTTGTTTAATCTCAAACTAGCTTCATTTCTACAAAACAACTGTAAGTATGCAAACTCAATTTTTATTGTTATCATCATACATTCACCCACCACCTCTCTTCTCCATACTGCAGCAAACGGCAAGTTTCTGCTCCCCAATACTATATATGATATAGACCTCAGATTATCTAACACATATTTACCACCCCCTCTCCTTTCACTTTCACCCTTGCACTTAAAACGACGATACAATGACGGATCAAAGGTCCGTAACCGCCACAAAAAACGAGTTCCTCCTCCGTTTTTTACATACCCCTTCCATAGTTAATATGTTTCCTGGAATGTGACTGTGGGATATGAAATATTGAAATGTTTCTGAAAACATATTTATAAAATGCCACAAAAAATTGGTTTGTTTTATTGCGTGATATTTCAAAACTACATCTTAACATGTTATTGTTTTACAACTTAACATGTTAGTGTTTTACATCTTACAAGATGTAGCTCAATCTATGTCACTATTTTTCAATAAACATCCCAAGGTGCATTTCAATAAACGCCTATAACCCCCAACGCGAAGAACAAGCCACTTCAATTATCTTGAAATAGTCTGACCTGTTAAATGATTTCATTGCAATGTTTTGTATTTCGTATTTTTATCTTTTTTTCGAAACGTGTGTGTGTGAAATAATGATTAAATGTTGAAGAAGAAGAAACAGAAGCACGAATCAAAGACAAAATGGCCAAAGTTCAGTAACAAGTTGAGGAGAGTAATGAGTCAAAACAACAATAATTCAATAACTCAGTATTTTAATATAAGTCGAACAAGAAAGAGCAGAACCTTCTTGCGGAGAAGATATCGTCACAGAAACCAGTAGCACCTCCTTTGTAGCGTAATATTAAGATATCAGATGATAAACCCTTTCATCCCTCCGACAAGTTATGTTTTTCCTAAAACAAAGAGTAGAGATAAGCTTAATCTATCAAATATACCACTCCGGGCATTTTGCCCTACTCCTGGTCTATAGGCTAACGTCCAAAACCCAGTAAGTTAAA
>JAUBWS010097464.1:0-11028 GCA_032270445.1 Darlingtonia californica | reverse complement strand
TTGCTTTATTTAATGCCGGGCCGATTACACGATAGCGGGCAATTTGGGATTAATCGGCCCGGCAAGTACGGGAATTTCCACTGAGTTGTAATCAACCATACGATTAAATCAATAAAACGTTGGGATTTTCACATGGTGGTTTGAAGGGTCTGTATTCGCCCCTGCCAGTATCTTGTGAGAGAGTTGAATGTCACAGAAAGTTTTACTACACGGAAATAATCTCTTCTTAGATCTAGCATATATCTTTCTCTGTTGCTCTTATAATATTATTTTCAAGTTTTGAGCAAGCATTGGAAGTTTGAACAAACCAAAACAAAATTTTCAACATTTAGCGAAATCAATCTGCTACTTCATTCTTTTAATTTTCATCTGCTATTTATTTTTTCAATGACAGAAAATTGGAAAATTCTCTTCATAAGGTGTTCCCAAAAACTGATTTTATGAAAAGTTTCTGACAGAACCATTACTGTTGAATAAGTTTTGAATAAACTTAATCTTAAAAATGTTACGGAAAAACTATATCTTCTTTTTGTTTACCTTCCAAACAACACTGGCAAAAGGGTAAGTGAATTGAATGGCGTGCGAAATCACGACACTGTCAAACCTGTTAGCTATTACTGCTCACTCTTTTTTGGGATGAGTTAGGGGCTGATATCCTTTTTATATATAAAAGTTCAAACTAACACTAGGTTTCGCTTTGCGGCTGTTTTGTATAAAAACTGGGTTTCGGCCGCTAGATAAGGTTTTGTCCACTGACGGAAAAAACATTTGCGGTGGCGCCACGTTTCAAAAAAAGGAGGGCTTTGGAGTGGTTTTGTAATGATTTCATTTTTCAAAAATAAGCCCTATTTATCAATAAAGTGAGGGGGTTGGTGCTCCCAACTCCTCATGTGGTGTCGCCCCTGCAATTGAATCATTCTTCCTGGTTTGATGCTCCTAACTGTAGAGTATGATAGCAACGCAGCAGATAATACCGGGTGTCCTAAAGTAATGTAGTCTAATGTAGAAAATGTCATGAGAATTCATCAAAAGCACTGCATATCAAAACAAAGTATAAACTAAAAGTTTTCTATGCTATTGGTAATGACACTTTTACGAGAGGCTACATTTTTTGGGACACCCGGTAGTATGTATGGCAACAGATAAAAGTCTGTATGGTTTATAATGAATACAGTTTCCAAATATTCAATCCTTTGTTTTTTCTAAAAATACCATTACGTTAATTGGATAGCTTTAAAATATTCCTTATTGGCTAATAATATATAATATCTAAAACAGCATTTTGCGACATTCTACTGTAAAAATTAGCTTTTTATTTAATTGTTGATTTATTCGTGTGATCAATTTAGCCTTTAACCTGAAAGAAAAGTTTGCACCAAGGCTCATGTAGAATAGTTAAAACCTAATCTTAGTGAGATGACAGTTTTCCTTTTTTTCAAATTATTATCTTGCTTTATCTTATTATTAGAAATTGATTCCATGATTGGATATTTTTTCATTGAATCAAATTTGGCTGGTTTTTTTCTACTTCTTAACTGTTCGACTAAAATTTTGATTTTATTGGTCACCGCATATTCTTCTGTCTTAAAAGTGGTTTACTTGCAACAAAACGTATTAATTATTTTCTGGCCTGTTATGACAATTATTATATTTGAATTTTAATAATGCAGTATTTGAAAATGATAAATCTATACACGACAATCTTTTTACCGCCTCTCTCGATTTTTTTTTCTTTATTAATTCTTAAGCCTGCAACAATATTGGTTGATTTTTTTTCTACTTTCCAACTGACCGACTGAAAATTTGATTTTATCGGTACATTCTTCTGTCTGAAAAGTGGTTTAGCTGCAACAATATTGGTTGATTTTTTTTCTACTTCTTAACTGTTCGACTGAAATTTTTGATTTTATCAGTCAAGTCACATTCTTCTGTCTCAAAAGTGGTTAACCTGCAACAAATTTAGTTGATTTTTTTCTACTTCTTAACTGACTGACTGAAATTTTGATTTTATTGGTCACATCACATTCTTCTGTCTCAAAAGTGGTTTACTTGCAACAAAACGTATTAATTATTTTCTGGCCTGTTATGACAATTATTATATTTGAATTTTAATAATGCAGTATTTGAAAATGATAAATCTATACACGACAATCTTTTTACCGCCTCTCTCGATTTTTTTTTCTTTATTAATTCTTAAGCCAACCCTAACAAGATCGCAACATAAAAATTAGCGTTAATTTAAAAGAGTGCAAAACGGTATATCATAGAACACTAGGTTACAAAACATACAAAACATGTCTATAATACGTTCAATTATGAAAAGAGGCATAATTGTGATATATGAAGTCCTGACATCGTCAGTTTATTGATGTATATAACAAAAAATTGATGGTATGTTAAAATCTATACACATACGATTATTTAACGTATAAAAGTGCGAAAAAGAGCGTCAAAAGACCACTATTTCATTAAAAAACGCTGAACATTCCATGGCTTTTGCATGAAAAGCTCTACGGCTACCATGTGGACACTGAACATAGCTCATAGAATAATAATAATAAAAGTAATGAAAAAATAATAAAAGACTATATCTTCAAAATCAATATTTCAGAAGTTACGAGACTTTAAAGTTCTAAGGATGACGTCATTTAAAGTCTTATAACTTCTGAAATATTGATTTTGAAGATATAGTCTTGTATTATTTTTTAATCCCTTTGATATTTTTTATCGAATGGTGTAATTTTTTTTATTTTTGAAAACTTTCGTTTTCTCTTGACTGCAAAAACACTGATATCAGCATCACGTGACATCTAGGACCTTACTCGGAGGGCCCATCTTGGATTTTGAAACCTTTCCATACAAGAAGTCAATTGAAAAAGAAAAATTTTCGGTTACCCTATTTGCTAGTTTTTTACAAAAAATTCCCTGTCTAATAGAAAAGCTCAACTTGGATTTCACGGCTCTTGTGGCTTTCGTGGCTGCAGTTGCGTTATATGCTTCGTTATACGCCATCACATTATTGAACACCCTTCAACTCGTCCACGTGGATACTGAACTTAGCCCATACAAAGGCCCAACTTTATGGTTTTCCTAGTTTTCTTGTTTCATCCAAATTTAATCCCAATAAATTAGTGAGTTTTAAGATCAAAATTTCCCGGGATCTTTTTAATATTTTTCACATTTTGAACTTAAATTTTAGAACACTAGAACGAGAGAAACTAATTAACTTTGGTACGGAAAGAAAGCTAATTTTGCATTGCAGGCTTTTAGAAAATACAAGATTATAGAGGATAACTCTCAAGCATTTAGAAACTAGGCCTTCATAGGCTTAGAGGTATTTTAGTCAAATATAGACGTATGTATATATACGTTATCCACTGTCTAAGGCTTAACCCTATTCGGGGTGGGGGGGGGGGGGCTGTGACATAAAATTTGATAACTTTTGCTTTTTTTAAGCCAACAGGTACAACTCTTTAAAGATAGATTTTTACCGTTTTGTCGCTTTGTGATGACGTCATCAAACGAAAATGGCAGCCGTTTTTGATTTAATATGACTTTTTCCCTTTAAGGAGTGGTATCTCCAAACTAAATTGGGCGACACTGGCCTATAGCTTGATTTTCTTTTCAATGTTGCTAAGATTCATACATCTAACTATTTAGTTTGCAAAAATATGAACCAATTTTAACCCTATTCGGGGTGGGGGGGGGGGGCACTTTGTGAAGCTTTGAGAACCTGAAATCAGAACTCAAAAATTATTTTTTGTTCAAAAGTTATCGATCATTTTTTCGTAAATTTAGTAAAATTATCAAAAAATTCTTATAAAAATTGCAAAGATCAAATGCCCATAATTTTTCAAATACAAATGCTATTGACATCGAATTTGGACTGTAGTTAGAAGATACAAAAGTAATTCAAATGAAGACATCAGAATGGTAGCAAATATAGTGACGTCATAATTGATGATGTCATCGTTTTTGAATTTTTTTGATCATGTTTAGGGCAATGTTACACCAAAAATGATTTTTTTTGTAAAAAAACCGGAAAATATGTTAAATTTCAATCCTTTATCTTAAAGAAAACCAAAACAGAATTAAAAAATCTTTATCAAATCTCCCGCAATATTATTTCGAAAAAGTAACCTAAAATCCTAAAATCTTAGCATTTTTTAACATATATGATGACGTCAAAGCATAATGGCAGCCATTTAAAAAAAACAATTTCGTCAAGATGTAGATTTTACAGCTGGCTATTATCCTGCCAAGTTTCATTGCTCTAGCTTATTTTGATCAGGATTTGTGAAGGGGGGGGGGGGGGCTCAAAGAGCCTGAGCCCGAAAAACCCCTTCCCGAATAGGGTTAAACAGCTCTTTTTCCAGGAAGTATTGCAATTTTGCTATTCTAACACAATGACAAAACCTCGTTGAATGATGTGGAAGTACTCTAATTGAGGAATAACTTCATAAAAAATTTCAAGTTTAATTTATTATCCTACTATCCCGAGACTGGGAATGCACGTCTTACTTTAACTTGATTTTTTTAAAGGATGAGAGCAAAAATTTAGTTATGTGTGAGTCAAATCCATTGTTCATGGATTGAAAAATATACTCAGTACTCAGTAATTTTCCACATACGTAGAACCGGTTGCAAACAGGATTTCATAAATAAAACACGAATAAATTTTACACGATTTTTTTTATTTTCAACTGAACATTTTGCAATAGGTTAAAAAAATATCTTGATGTAAGCTGATTCAACAAACCGTGTCAAAAGAGCATTGTTTCGTAATATTTATGCTCAGTTTTATCGATCAGGTCAAATTCCACAAAAAATAACATACATTTAAGTATAAAACTGTGATATAAAAAGCGGATATGTCAAAAAGGGGATTCCGAGACTTCTTTTGCACATGATTTCACTTTTCGTGAATTTACTAGTTATCTTTATATCGTTGATATTCTAGTTACTTAAAAGAAAAAATATGCACTTTGATTTAAACGACCCGATGATTAACAAAAAAAATAAAAATAACATTTACAAAAAAGTGTGTGTGGTAGTTAAACAGTCAAAGGTTTACAATCCTCATTCATTAAACTTTCTTCAAAAAAAACTTTAGATTTTAGTTCATTGACGCCTTGTTGCACAGAGAATTCAGTAAAATCCGTGTGTGAATTTTAAATCTAAAACAGTGTAGGACAATTATATTATATCATCTACTTTACTTAATGTTCAAGATTTCCATAAATCAAATTTTGTTCCATCAATCATAAGAGATCACATTTGTTGACAAGATTTTTGTCCGCTAGAAGTTCGAAATTAGACGTAAATCAGAAAAATATTCTGATATGTAGAAGATAAGCAAATTTCATGCTAAAAGGCACCAAAGACAAACATCATAAACTTAAGAAGAATATTTCAGAAATTAGAAAAACGTTCTTAGTATAAAATACTCACAAACTAAAAAACTTTCAAATAGGCACCAAAGACCTTCCAATCCTGGATTGCTAATATAGTATTGTAACGAAATTCAAGATTTTGTTGTTTCCTACAAAATTATTCTCTAACTTGTATTAGAATGCAAAATTTTGAAAAAGATGAAAATATACAGTGTGTATCAAAATGTTGGAAACACAAATAATGAACTCTTATGTTTTGATTAATATTGGCAAATTTCGACAAAACATTTTTGTGAAAGTTCTTTGTAAGATCTTCAACCTTATTTGAGCCAGTTGGCAAAAATTTATTTGGGAAGATAATTTGCAAAATTTTGCCATGGCAGCCACGTTCAGATGGAGTGAGAGAAAGTGGTTATAAAAAAATCAAATTTTAATTGTCAATAAGTATAACACCTAAGTAAGTTAAAATATCTTTCAAATTCAGATTGTATAAAAGAAAATATACATTCAAAATTTATCCAGTTTTCTTCCCAAAAAACAAGAATGCATAAACTAAAATAACGGATAAACAAAAGAATAAAAACTACCAAATTGGTAGGGAATTTTCCATCTTTCCATTGGGAAAAAGCCATCTTTAGAACGAGATATTGTTACATGGATAAGTTTTAAGATCATTTTCAAGAAATAATGCTAATTGAAATGGATATACAGATAAGTAAGATAAGCCATATAAACTAAAAAAAAAAAATGACAAGCTAATTGTTGTATTGATCTAAAAAGAAGCGAGTAGCAAGCAATTTAATTTGACTTAGGCTATTGTTCGTGAAATCTAATTTGAAAATTACGTTGAAGACTAAGGACTTTAACAAGATCGAAGATATTGACTGTTTCTAAATTTGAAAATAAAGGTACGGAAAGAGAACGAGGCTCATTGAAAGTCCAAAGCCTTACTTCTATCTTTTGGCGAGTAAGGATTTTATGGATAACTGTTGAATCACGAATGCACCAAACTTAACGCAACGCAAGCATAACACATATGGGAACTAAATATTGCATGGTAGATAGCAATTTCAGGGGTTTATAATGACGATTCTTTAAAAAACATCCGATTGGCCCTTTGAAGCTTAGAAATAACAGAAGAAATATAAAATTGCTAGCTTAGATGTTCATCAACATTCAACATAAACACCTAAGTATTTAACCCTACCTAGGCTAGGATGAGGGGCTACTAAGCCTGTTGCCTTATATTATCATCAATATCACCTAAACCGAAATATTTATTAACTTAAAACTTTTGGCTTTTATTATAATTTTATTTGAAACGTTTTCAAAACATTTCAGATAATTAGCTTATTTGATTTCATAATTATGCTCAATTATTGAACCAAAGGTGAGAAATACAAGCAAAAATAGTGTAAATTGACTAAAACTTTAAGATCTCGTAACTTCTGATAGACAAAAAGTAATGAAATGAAACTTTGACAGTAGTCTTGCAATAATAAAAAAAGATGCAGACGTCATCAATTTGATTATGTTTTTAAAATGGCGCCAAAAATCGAAAAAATAAGTTTGTTTTGGCTCGTTTTAGCTATTAACCTTACCTGGTCCAAATTTGAAGTCCATAGCATTTATATTTGCTGAGATATTTCAAGTTTTATGCATTATGCATTATGTATTATGCATTATATGCATTATGCAATTTGTAGTTGGCCATGAATCTAGCATATTAAAGAAAAAAAGCCGCAAACGAATATATATTCGCGAATACTCCATTACCGAAATTTTTATTTATCACTATCACAACAAATTACCAAAAAAATCCTGTCAGAAGCGTTAGCAAGATGATTAAAAAATATACCGCAATTAGTATTACCAGGAAGAGGGTCTTTTGTTCTTCCTCCGAAAAAGTTCCTTAAAAACTTGATAAATATTTATGCCCACGACCATAACTCCGGATTGGCTGATGCTAGAAACTTTTAATTTGGTATGTAAGTAGCCCTCAATAACACAACTAAAAAGCCATGCTGAATAAACAATGGTTGCTATGGTTACCTGATGACGTCATCACAAATGTCAATTTTCTGCAAATACGAACTTTTCTTTACAGAGCCATATCTCCCAAAAAATTGACATTATTCAATTCTGCTTTGATTTTCTGAATATCGAAAGAAAGACTTTTTGCAAAGATTTAATCAGATTTTCATAAAAATCTAGTCCTGGTCCTAAGGCACTACGGGGCGCCAAAACCGCCACAAATTTGCCCTACCGCCATTTTGAAATAATCCCGTTGTCATAATATTTGTATTCAGCATGATTCTTTTATTAAATTGAACAACCTGTAAAAGTCTCAAATTAATATTATTATCCTATCAAAAGTTATTAGCAGTTGGATTTCTGACCATCTTAAATTGAAAAAGGTTGTAAATTGTCATTTTGTGTTACATAGTTGCCCATGATTAATGACGTAATTGAGATAACTATTTCAATTTTTTCCAAAATGTTTAATAAGTTTTTGCTAATTTTTGAAAAATTTCAAATGCATAACATTACTTTTTTCGAGTTATTAAAAGCATTTCGGCCATAGGCTAAAAAAGCCGTCCTGCCCTGCCCCCAGGATAAAATAAGGTTAACAGTAAATTCAAGCCGTAAATATTTAAAACAAAAAATATTCCTACCATGATTTTAAATGATATCTCCAAAGACCTTCTAAATTCAAGTCGTACCGTCAAAACAATAACTCAGAGATATGATTAATAGGTACGAGATTCCAATAGACATCCACTAACATTTTGACTATCTATACAGTACGACAGACCTGACCATCTATCATTCGTTAATGTTTATAGCGCTTTATAAGGACGTCCGTACAGACAATAGAAACTTGAGATATATCTACTGTATGTCAGACCTCTAGTTCGCGTGCAAAACATGTGACGATGAAGCATTGTATTAAAAATATCAAATGTCTGAAAACTGTCAACATGTTCAAGGTCTATCTGACCGTAAGAAAAAAAGGTACAGTGCAATCGTGTTAGAAATGTGATTCAAATATGTCAGACTGTAAGAAGAAAAGGTACACAGTGCAATCATGTTAGAAATGTGATTCAAATATGTCACCGTTGATCTAACGGGCGATCAGAGCTCAAAATTGTATGTACTGTTTTTCACGATATATACTTTGAAATACGTAATGTTAAATATTGATGTGTGACAATAAAGCAGATGAACTGGAGTTTTTAAGTCTTTTACAGTTTTAGTTATTATTGTTTCATTACTCATGAAAGGCACAATGCCCCCCCCCCCTTCTGAAACTTTTTTCAATAACTTTTGACAGGTGGTTAATCTTTTCGCCATGAAATTTTGCGAAATGTTGGGAAATTTATCTGCAAAACATTTGATGAAATTTTTGTGAAATGGTGACATGATCAAAAGATTGTGGTGTGGTGTCAGAAATGTTTTTGAAATTTTACAAAAATTACCATATTATATATCAATCGATGGGGAATTTAACATAAATCACAAATATGTTAATTAAACATGCTGAATATAAGTATTATCCTTAAAATAGCAGAAAATTGTCCGATTTTGGTGATGTTTGGCTATTACGCTAGTCATTACGTAACTCGTGATCACGTGACTCAACTGCACAGATGTTTCTTGAACCATGCTACATGAGTGTTAAGTTTCATATCAAAATACGAAATATGAGAAAAGTTACGGAGGAGGGGGGGGGGGGGGGGTACCCCTTAGGCTCGTAAAAACATTTAGATTTTTAACCATGTTAAACCGAATGCAACTGTTATAACTGTAATCCATGGAAATAGCAACTCTTGTTTTTTGTATATTCGCACCACCAAATACAAGCAACTGAAGCAATTGTATGTGGATTCATAATCCTGAACGTCAAGCATCCATGCATCACGTGGCCAGGTGCATTCTGCTGTATATGTGCAGGGTTCTTGCCCAAAATGTGAAAAAATTCAGCCATTGTGAAAAATTTCACCTGAATGTTTGAAGCATAGTTATATTTTTTAATCTCTGTTTTAACGAAGCCGTGTAAAATTGATGCGCTCTCATTTTAACCCTATTCCGCCTAGGCTTTTTAGTGGCTTCTCAAACCTAACTTTTCTAATGTTTCTCAGGAGTAAAATTGTGTAATGCAAGGCGCAACCCTACCTAGGCTTGACTTTTTTATGTTCAGCACGGCTGGGGGGGGGGGGCTAGTAGGCCTGCGGCTAATATCTCAAGATGGGCTCATGATAGAAACTTTGGTTTGGAGTTAGTTAAAAGTTTATGGTCGCTACGGTTACTTGATAACGGTGATATGCTCTCTGCAATTCCATTATGTGTCGGCATTGGCAAAGGTTATGCTTAGAACAGAAGAACTCTGTAACAGTGGTTTTTTTTATAGGTGGTCACATTTTATCTACCTCTCTTATGCTGACGACATAGCGCTTATAAACGAATGTCCATTAAAACTACAGCTATTTGTAAATGAGCTTACGAAAAATGCAAAAGAAATTGGATTGAAAATTAACCTAAGGAAAACAGAATCCATGTCAACTGATAAAAAACAGCTTCCACTCAACTTAAACCAATGTAAATGTATCAAACACCGATAACTGGAGCTCAATTAATCAGTTTGCCCTAAATAGAAAAAAATGGAGATAAATCAGTTTTGTGGGTTCGCAATCTGCTAACAGTGGAAAGAGCGACACATGATGACAAATCACAAGCTGGAAAGCACGTATATTTTTATCATTAATTTATAATAGAAAAGGAATTGGACCCAGAACAAATCCCTGGGTACTCTCTGACTCATTCTCAACTTTTATGAGGTAAGCCCATCTATACAGACACTCTGGAAGCGATTGGTTAAGTAGCTTCGAAAGCAATTTAAAGATTTTCCTCTAATACCTCTTTTTTCAAGTTTTTTTGTTAGTATAATGTGGTAAACAGTATCAAAGGCTTTGGCAAGATCGAATGATATAGCACAACCTACCTCCTTCATTTTTAAAGCCTCGTGTATTTGATTTGAAAGATCAAGAATGTGCCCTTATATTTATCCCGTTTATATGCACCAACTTTTCGAAGACCTTAGCAAAAATGGACAGAATTCTTATTATGGTCTGTAATTTCATATATCGTTTCTATTTCCACTTTTAAAGAAAGTGATCACTTCGGCAATTTTGACATATTGGGATAAACTCCTTCAGTGATAGACTTATTGAAATTAAAGTTACGGGGTAAGTACCAAAAAAAATCTCGACCATTTTGAAAAAAAATGAAAAAGTCTCAAACATTTTGGTCGAAAAAGCATAGAAGACTCAACAAGCACAAAAAAATCATGAAAGGAGTCAAAATTACTAAAAAAACCATGAAAAGTATATATACCTATATATATATGTCTATGTTTTAAATGCTTCATCTTCTCGATTAAATTTGTAACGCCCTAACTTCTAATCTAAGTATGAAAAGCAAACACTTTGACTTTAAAATGTTTTTTCTAACCTCTGACCTCCTAACCTATGTACGACATAACACACTCTGGTCTTGTTTTGGGTACATACTAAAACATGGAACGACCCGAAACCAGCCGAAACCAGCCGAAACCACCCGAAACCACCCGAAACCA
>JAUBWS010097442.1:0-10247 GCA_032270445.1 Darlingtonia californica | reverse complement strand
CCCCCCCCCCCCCCCCCCCCCCCCCCCCCCCCCCGCCCCCCCCCCCCCCCCCCCCCCCCCCCCCCCCCCCCCCCAAAAAACCACCTCAAGGGAACATGGGGTGTCTTAAAATGACCAAATTTGAGCGTATGTACTTTATGGTTGATCCCTATTACATTCTCTAAATCCAGGTCCGAACCCTATACTGTGAAACCGAAACTATTGTGGAATGCGTCTCGTTTTTTATGAATGAGAATTTATTTTAGTTGTCATAACTTAGCTATGTCCTTATTTACTACACTTTTGATGAACTTTTTTGATAATCATTTCATTCAATGAACAACTAAAACCTTGAAATTTATGACAACGGTATTATCAAATCAATTAACCGCTGTTTGGGCACAAACCTAATTACCACATAACCCGGGAGAAGGCACTGCTTATAGGATCATACTTTATTCCTGAAGTCATCTGATACAACCCAAAATTTCGATGACCCGTATAATTAATCCAAATTATAAAGTTACCGACATCAGAAGGATAAAGAGCTGATGAGTTGTATTGGTCGCTTGCAATTCAGTAATTAAACCACTGCACCACCTACTCCTGAGAGATATTACGAGGGAAAAATTTTAAAAGTGATTTTCAAATATGTATTAAAATTTTTAGAATTTAACAGGATCGAATTTTAACAGAAGCAAAAGTGTTTATTTGAGAAACAAGAGTATTTTGCTCATCATTTGTTCCGATGTTTCAACAAAACGCTCAGTTTTCTAGGTCTGTTCTTAATAGATAACCTCTCAACACTGTATGGCGGTAACTCTGAAACTTTCAATAAACGTCCATCCACTAAAACAACTTGAACGTTCGTCACTTTTTTCTTATTTTCACTCAACAACTGTTCTGTTAAGTTTTGAACGTCTTGTTCCCCGAGTGACTGGTCACCTTTTTGTCTGCACAGTTTCTTGTGACCACTACCAGATTTACGATTCAACTTATTCTTAGATTCTTTCTCAGAAGTAGTCACCATTATTTCAGGCATAGATGAGTTTGTAAAATTATTGTTTCTCTCTTCTTTTAAACCATTTTCAACATCCTTTTGAAATTTTTCATCAAAATCATCCGGAACATGAACAAACATATCCTTATCAGCTGTTCCTTTCAGTTTATGTCTTCGTTGATTGATTCTCCGTTTTGGCGATTTACCTCCAACACTACCTAACGAAGATTGTGAAGATACGCTACTCACACTCGTAGTTGACGTAGTTGATTGGCGTCGATCAAGAGATTCAGTATCAATCTTAGGACGTCTGACCACGTGTGATGACCGTTTTAATCCAACATTGCTATCTTCCTCATCATCACTCGCAGATACTGTTGATGGTGTTGCTGGAAATTGATTTGGTGGTGATTTCTTTGGTGATATCTTGGACTTTGTATTCAGAGAATTATCATCAGAATCGAAATCTAAGGGAGAAGGGGCATCCTCATCTTCGTCATCATCTTGCTGAGATGAAGTAAATGACTCGCTCAAATATGATGAAAAAAGGTTGCTTTCAGTACGTATCAAGCCCATCTCATCATTTTGATAAATTGGTTGAAGGAATTGTGATGAAGCCAGTAATTCGTTGGAAAGATTTTGGGTTTCGTTTGATGTATTATAGTTTGCCTTGTGTCTCGTTTCGACTGTTTGAACATCACCGTCATGCATAGAGCCTTCCTCGTTGGTTTTATTTAAGTCATAATAACAAGGATCATTATCATCTTCGGTATAAGAAAAATAATCGTCAAATCCATATATATTGTATAAATTTTTCATTTTCCCATAAAAATCTTTATGAGATATTTGCAACATATGATATCCATCTAAAATATCTCTAATTCGATCTTCAATCTCAATTCTTTCAGATTTCAAATCAAACATAGCATTCATATTGCTGAAATACTCCACGTCTACTGTTTCCAGTGTCCATTTCACTTGACAATAAGTTGAATATTGTTCAAAGTTAATTTCATCTTCAGGTTTTAACATTCCACTATAAACGTTTTCCATAAAACCAACATAAACACCATCAGGTAGTTTAGAAGCTTGCAAAGTTTTTGCTATTTTGTCCTCTTGCTGAAAAGTCATAGATAATTGTTGTTGAATATTTGAAATTTTCTGACGTTCTTTGAAAATTGCTTCTTGATATTCATACTGTCGCTGTTTTTCATTTTCAAATTTTGAGTTAAGTTCGTCGTGGTCCTCTAAATGTTTCTTGATAACTCGAACCAGCAAAGTGTGGTAATCTTCAAATAAAAGACCATCACTTTGATTTATACTGCTATCATTGCTGACCATTTTAAACCATTCCTCATATAACTTTAAGTAAATGGTCAAAATTCTCTTATACCTATTCTGTCTGCGCAAAATTTCCTTTTGTAATCTTGAAATATTTCTCAACCTTTCAATATTCAGAAATAAAAAGGTTTCTTCTAATTCTTCAATGTACATCTTGTTTGTGATTTTCTTTACCTGAAAATGAATAACAGTATATTTATCATCCTCGTATCAAAAAGTTTTTACTTCGAACCAAATCTGACCTGTGTTAAACTTGTTAAATTGTTATCATTTTGTCTTGAAAGTTTAAATACCTTGAGACTGTAGCTAACGACTAAACAACTTCACCACTACTTGCCTTCCAACTCTTAGAATATTAACGTAAAATGAAATTTGAGAAAACAAACATCCACAATTGTATAAAGTATCCTTAGAGTATTCGTAGAGTATTCTCCTTATAACTTATTTTCAACCAGCCTTAACTTGCATTGACAAAAAACTGCTACCACTGCATATATTGTATGTTATCATAATAAAAAGATGCTGAGATAAAATATATTGCTTTTTATTAAGTTATGATGGTTCGAACATACTATAAATGAAAAGAGTTACAAAGAAATCAATCAGAAACTTCTTCGGATGACACTAATATTTGACAACATGCATCCGAGCATCATCATCAAAACACAAATGACATAATTCATCTCCCTAAGCAATTATTCAAAAACTTAATTGAATTGACTAATTATAAACAACCTCCGTGCTTATTGTCCGCTCTTCCTATCAGCCACTCATAAACAAACAGAGAAGGATGGCGTGTTTTGATTAGCTTTGCTCGTGTAGTGTATGGCTGTGAGTGGTGAATTAAAAAAAACCCTTATAACCGGATAATCAATGGATTTCTTTGAAGTCAAATTCTGACAACATTTCATCATACCTTCTCATTTCTGAGAACAAAATAGATGGATGATATACCATCAGCTATGATGCTTTGTGATATCACCAGATTTCGTCCTGGCGCTGTTTTGCAATTATCGGTATGATATTATGACTTGTGTTTTACGTCATACACAAATGACCTTTGGGCCAACCGGATAGCTATAGTCCAGGTGTTGTAAAAGTCATCGAGTCATCTTGTGAAATAAATAATTTATTGATCATTAATCAGAAGCGAGGTGTTTAAGGTTATGAGATCTATGATTTGTTTTCATCAGGGATGATACATCTTGTACAGACACCTCTCTCGAAACAATCTGTATCAGCATGCTTCATCTGTACATATACTGTAGTTTTTATATGCATTACATTTACATAAGATTATTTGATTTGTCAAAGTAGAATTCGCCGTATTTTTCAAATGCCACAATTTCTTTAACATCTATTTTTACGCTTTTTCTATAGAATCAGTCAGATTATGCAAATTTATTTCATTTTCAAGTAAGGGGGGGGGGGGGGGTGATAACCTTTACAATTAAGAACTTGTGAAATAACACGAAGAAAAATCAAGATCGCAAAACAGAACAGAAATATGTCACACTAAGTGTATCCTAACCTTGCGCGCGATAAAAGAGTATAATAATTTTTTAAGGCCGGTTAAGAGGCGTACTGAAAAATGCTGAAAAAGAAATTGTTTGTAATGGCTAATGAGATCAAAATGGTGATTTCATTAAAGGAAAAGAAAGATGGTAAAACATGTTAATTCTGACTGCAAACGATAAACTCGTCATTAGCTGATTGGTCTATTACATTCACGCATTAACACAAATTACTGTCATGTAGTAAAGCTTCATAATTAGCAAATCTTGAAAATGTAATTGTTACAAAATTTAATGACTTGAACATCAAACAAGGAAGGAATAACGGCAGTGATGTTTTTAATATTTTACAGAGCTTGAGATAAGGATTAGATTTCTGTTGATGATGTCATAGTTAAACCGGTTTTACGTGGGATCATATTCTTTTGAACAAGAGAATTCGAGATCTTCCAAAATTGGTTTCTTTAGTCCAAGAAAATAAATATTTTTGGAAAAAATAACTATTATTTCAGCCACCGCAAATGGTTTTTTGAACACCTGAAGAACGTTTACCTCTTTTTTATTCGATTCATATTCGAAAAGATGACGTAAGCAAATAAATGAGAAAATGAAAACTATCGGTCGCTTTTTATCTTGATAGTACAGAAAACCGCGCCAAACTGTTGGCCAACAATGTCTGTTGGTTTGCAGCCGGCTTCAAACGCCCCCTCTAACCCTGAAAATATTCTATAAACGCCCCCACCCTATTGCCGAAAGGGGAACGTGTAATATAAAAAATGGCGTTTTACGTTGATCGATTTAGATGATATTGAAGACGATTCTGCTAACAATGAAGATCTGTAAGCAAATAAACGCCCCCTCTCAGTTCAAAAAAATTAAGATGGGCGTTTAATAAACAAAATAGTCCGATTTGCGATAACGTTATCTAATGTTTAGTTGTCGAGTGAAAAGAATCTTTTTTTAAACAGGGCATGGGCATGTCGCTGTAAAATTAATTCAGGAGAGTTCCTAACAACGATGATCAATTACATCAATTAATTATTAAATTTGATATTATGAAAACTCGCCTCTGGCTACTGATGGTCTAATGATATCAAAATGTCACATAGATAATTAAAGACTGATGCGTGGTATAGATGCAAGATGACTGGAAAAGGAAGTTGTGATTACAAAATTGTTGTTGTGGTTTTTTAATGATCTCAAAATTTATACCGCGGTAGGATATTATGAAACTTTAACCCAGAACGAATTGGTCTAAACAATCTCAGAAAGTCTCATTTGTTATCTGCTTATTCACTCATTTGCATTCTTATCTCTTCAGTTCAAGGTGAGAAGTAAAAATAAAAATCTCATAAAATTTGCACCCTGATAAAAAGATTGGACGTCCTTGGTTCTAATGGGTCCGTTACCTTCGTGTATCGTTCTGAGAGTTATTCAACTTAATAACTGATAAGAAAATTGTCGTAGGGGTAACATATCACGTTGGCCTAAGGACATTTGGCTTCTATTATAGGGGTCTTTACTACATCATCCTTTATAGCACAAACACAGGAATATGGTCCAAAATTCATAAAAGGATTCAACTAAAACAGTACAAAATCTGGTCTGATGTATTGGAAGAATTTAAAAATTTTGCTATTTCATCATGCACCAATATTATTAGTTTGTTGTGAGGAACACATGATCAATTCATATTTGAACAAAATATTATCAATTTCGTTTTTTGCTCTCAATTTCATTTCCTTTGGAAGGTGTTTTAATTTGGCGATTATCAATTCACCATAGATACCATCTTCAGATCTTCCAGATACCGGTTGTGGGATAAAAGTGGGTGGTTGAAATACGGGCGTAATTTGTGAAATAGGTACGGGCTGCGGAAAAACAGGCGTTGGTTGAACAATTGCTTTTGCTTGACTCATCGTTATTGCTTGAGATGAGCGCCATGATGGAACCAAGGGCGGGGGTGTTTGCTGTTTTAAAAAGGTCGTTACTTTCTGCTTATTAGGTGGCGGCGTTTCGTCCTCTGAAAGAAATGGTCTCTTCTTAACATTCTTATCTCGATGTTTTCGATTCTCCTTCTGATTCAACGGATCCGTGAGCAGCTCCACACGAATAACGTCATCATCAGCATCGCTTTCATCAGCTAACAACACGGCTGGTATTTCAAAAATAGCCTTTTCACTTCCAGCCTCGTTTTCACTATCGTCAGCTTCTAGTTTTATTGTTACATTGTTTATATTGTTTTCTATACTATTATATGTTGTATCTTCTTTTTTATTTTGTTTATCTTCTTTCTCTGTCGTTGATACGTTTGTTGTGTTTGAGTTGTTCTGACCATCACTGAGGTTTGCCATGGTAATAACCCCTAAATCAGAAAAATCAACGGTCGTAGTTTCTTCGTTAATTTGTCGATATCTGAATTGCATAAAATTATCCATCCACTTCAAATAATTGTACTCTGGAAAATCATAGATACCTTTTCGTAAATATTGTTTACGAACACGGCTATATTTCCCTCGTAAATTACGAAACGCGATCTCAGCTGTATCTCCTATGGAAAAAATAAAAATATTGTTAACAAGAAAATTTCATAGCAGTGTTTCAAAAAGTAAAATGTTTAGGTTTTCAGGTAAGTCTTTTCCTTAGTTAATTTAACTTGTATAGAAAATTATCATTGAAAATTTAACGCAACTCCGAGAACGCAAAAATTACTAAAATACCACTGTACCGTAGATTAACCATACTCAATAAAAATCCGCTATCAATTTTTTGTCTGTAATAACAGGACGAATTGTATTTTTCTCGTGGCGTAGTAGAGTATGTGAAAGAGTCTAGTCCTTTTTTAAAGAAGGTGAAAAATTATGATTGTGGTATCAAATCAACACCTCGCTCACAGGGACTTCTTTACCACTTTTTTAATATTTGGATTTTCTTATCGTCGTCAGCATATCAAAAGAGAAAGAAAGCACGGGATGAGATTGACCAAATCTAATTACTTTAAATACGTCATTCCAATGTAAATTGTAATCAAAGTTGAATTTCGAGAGATATTAAAAAAATACTCTTGAAATTTTAGTAATAAGGGTTGAGAAACAAGCTTTGCAAAATTATAGACTACAGATACATCTTGAAAAAATGATTTAACATGTTTTTTTGGTAATTCATAAAATGGTTCTTTTCATTTATTCGTGAAATTAAAGTGATCCATGTTTAACCGGAAACACTGGTCCAGTTTCCCGCCTAATAAGTTCTGACTTTCAAGAGAATAGTCAGAAGCGATTTTCTGGTTACTCATATCACTGCTATACAGCATAAATATAATATAAAAAACATAATTCTATTATTTTTACAACATATTGCAGGGGTTCTAGCCGAAAATTAATTATAAAACTTATGAATTTATGTATTTAACGTCAAACGTTGTGAAATTTTATGCCATTTTTGGCAAAAATTATGCTCTTTTATGACAAATTTACAAATTCTCGCAATGAACAGTCATACATATTAGCATCCTAGCCTGTCTTTAATATACTGGATATAGAACAGTTAATAACCATTTCTTTGCATAAATTTTTCTAATGATATCTTTGTCCTAAATGTAAGCAATTACTTGAGAAGGGTTCTAAAAAAAAAAGTTATTCAAGTTCAAACAACTGGAAAAAAACTGTAAATTTTATGCCAAAAAATGTTTTATTGTGAAATTTTATGCTACATTCGTTTTTTTATGATTTTATGCCCGCTAGGACCCCTGACATGCCTTAAATTTGGAAAGACAATATCTCTAAATTTCAACTTTTAAATGGAGTTTATGCTCGTTAGCCTATTTCAATCTCAACAATGCTCGCAATTGTAAACGTAGGCTAGTGTTTTTGTTTAAAATTACAGATATCCAAAATAGTCAACCGAGAGAAAAAGAGTGAAATTTGGGTTATCGGCCTTCTTCAGAACACAAAAAGAGTAAATAAAAACCTTGAAGATATTTACCACTTTCTAAGGATAATTGATCAGCGATTTGCTTCCATGCTTGATCTTTCTTCATTCGATACCTCCACCATTTATCTTCATGATCATAAAGCAGTGGAAACTGACGAACTAATTCTGTTAAACGTTTCTCAAAGTCGATTTTCTGTTGTGTTTGTTGATCATCTTGGTAAAGCTTTAAAGAAGGAGGAGAATTACTTGCAGCCATGTTCCTGGAATAAAATCATAGTCAATTTGTTGAAGAGAGAGAGGCTTTCAACTACCATTCAAAAATCAAACATGTATCTTTTAGCCGTATTATTCTCATGATTTCGAGCGACACAACGCTCAATATGAATTTTGAAAGCATGCAGCAAATATCGAAATCATTGAGCATGCTTTAAAAGAGAAAGGATCAATTGTGCTTAAAATAGCGCGGCCATGAAGGAACAAAGAAAGTAAAACGTGTAACAAACAAGCTACCGATCTATGTAGCTATGGGTAATCTTATAAGCTCTTATTGCACATTAAGGACAAGTAGTGTCAGGTGTAAAAATTTTCCTGAGTGATATGCCGAAAGTTTTCAAATATCCTTCAGTGTTGTTGCGTTGAAAATTCACCTATACACTTACAACACCGTACGTAAATTCTAAATGTTTATACAATCTTGGGGTTTTGGCTACGGAAATGTTACAAAATTTCCAAATTTTTCCTCGACAAATAAGCGCCTTCATTTTTCTAAAAACCGTTAACCATAAATCAAGAAGTCTATATTTAGGCCACCTTACCCTGATGACTGTGGGGGAACAAGCTCAGTTAACTTTTCATGGTAACCAGCAGAGAAGTGATTAGACAATGTCAATGGTTATGGAGTATATCGTTTATATTATCGTGATTTATGTATCAGACCTATCTGGTTGATAGGCTATTATTTCGAAAACACAAATTTTTACAAATCTATTCATTGTGCTAGTAATAGATAAAAACCCGAAGCAGATAGATAACTTTCGGTTCTTTACCATTTTCATTTTTATTTCCACAAAGTTATCAGAAATATCTTGTCAATTTAATAAATCAGTTTTTATCGACAAAAAATATTGATAACTTTCATCCTTGAAAAGTGTGTATTAAGTGCAAAATATTGTTCTCGTGATTATTCTAATATTTTTGATGAAAATCTTTAGCTAAATATGATCCAATTTATTTTCAGGCATTTCATACACATAATTTCGTAGAGTCGATGGGTTTACAAAAAATCCCTATGACATAAAGACGAAACGATAACGGTATACACTCTTTTTTTATAAGAACCTGAATAATTTTTTCTCAGCTTCAATGTTCTTATTTTTTCAGACGCTAGTACCGATGGTCTTATTCTAAACAACATTAACAATGTGATTCTTTCTATTATTAACTGATATCCTTGCAGAAAGATAGCTCTTCTACGCATTAACCTTGTATTGTGAATGTCTCAGCAAAGCAGTATACCATTAAATCATTAAAAATGCATTTGATTTTGTCTTAGAGTTTTTCATCCCTTTAATTAGACAATTATTTTATTGTGTTCTTATTTCAACAAGGTGAACGGAGACTTGTTCTTAGTTTGTTCTTATTTTTCGGAGGAATCTGAGCTTCACTGTTCTTATAAAGTTTGTTCTTACAAAAAAAAGTGTTAATCCGATCCGATGTTTTCAATGTTTCTATCCATTATTATCATGATTATGAATTAATAACAAATCAAACATAAATAGTATTCTTCGTGCATTGTTGACATTTCCCAAAATTATTTTTACTATCGAAAAGGTTTGACCTTGGGGGTAATATAATGATGAAAAAATATTGTTGACACAATAAATTCTGGGGAAGGAGGCAATGCCCCTCTCTGTCACCCTCTAGTTCCGTTGTTGTCATTAAAATAAATTTGGGAAAGGCCTACAAAATATATATAGTATACTCATACGATGTGTACTGATATTTTTAAATAAACTAAATAGTGCATCATTTATAGTTCAAGTGATATTTCTTTACTCAAACGTTTTCGTAGTGATGACTCTCAATTATGATTGGTTGAAGCAATATTCTTCGTACTTCGAAAATTATTACAAGCTTCTATCGATCTTAAGAGCGGGATAAAATGTCCACTAGATAATACTATTACCACAATTGCTCACCAAAAGTACGGAAACCTCTAAGTGGAAGAAATTTACACTTAAACATTTGTTTTCATAAATTAACGGAACATTATAAAAAGTAGATATACAAAAGTTTTCTTAAATTTTGGCATATTTGAAAGTCATTGCGCTATAAATGAGTAGTTGAATATAGAATGAACGTTTCAAATATATGGCAATACTTTCAAAAAGTGAAAAAACAAGTTATTAGGCCAACCTTAAAAAGATGTCTGTTTCCTATTTACCGCATGGCGAAAAAAAAGTTCACCCGGGCGGCCGGTA
>JAUBWS010097431.1:0-11035 GCA_032270445.1 Darlingtonia californica | reverse complement strand
CCACCTCTTTCCATTTATTAACACCCCCTCCAGTTTATGAATTCTACACAAAATGTCGACCCCCCCCCCCCCTTGTTTATTACCACCCCTCTGTTTATGTGTTTTGAAGCAGAAAAGTCAATGAAATATCTGGTTTCAAATGAATGTTTTTTAAATACTTTTTAGCGAAATCCCACCCATTTCCATTTATTGCCACCCTCCCCGTTTAAGGAATTTTCCAAAAATGTAGACCCCCCCCCCTACAATTAGCTGCCAAAGAGTACTTACTTACTTACTTACTTCAATTCAGTAGAGCCGTCCAATTACTGAACATGCTTGTTCAAAGAGCAAGCCGGCCAATGAAAAAAAAAACATATTAATTAGTAAAGCAACCCGGCAAGTAGAGCCACCTTAAGTGGAACTATGTGGTCAGTGTAACTGTAGCGTCAGTGAAAAGACACTCAAGTCACTGGGAACATCGCGTCAGCCAGAATCTATATTTCCATAGTGTTGCAGTTCTAGCCACCTCCTAAGTCTCCATTTGCTTTATAACAAAGAGACTTTAGAGTTTGGAGGACGAAAAAATCCCCTAATATTACCAAAAAAAGTCCAGTCCTGAACTCTAAACATGCGATCATTTAAAAAAAGATGTGCATCCGAGATGTGCAGTCAATTTTTCAGTTTTTCAATAGAATAAGTAGGGTGTAAAATAAAATTAGATTTTCAGATTCAGAATTAGATTGGTAATCGCTAACCAAATTCATGTAAGGGAATCTGTTAGTCCTTTAATAAGAACAGTGCACTCATCAAAACAGAACAAGGTACAATAGTAGTACTTTCAAAATTTGTTGTAATAATAAAACATTTGAGTAACCGGAACATAATTACAAGGGTTAGTTATAATGGATATATGTAACGGTCTATGGGAAAAGGGAACATAAAGCAAACAAAAATTTACTAGATTACCTCTCAAAATCACAAAAAACGTCTGCGCAATTTGCGTGTCGCTTAAATAGAAATGCACTCCTCCACAGACGTTTTTTCGTGATTTTGCAAGTAGGTGGAGTATGATTGCGGTAAAAATGACCAAGCCCCCTTTTCTCATAGACCAAAACATATCTTTTAATAAGAGGGAAGTCCAAATAAGCGCCGGCTCGAGTAACCCTGATTCAATTCAATAATATTAATTAACAAAATCTTACCTTTAAAAATATAAGAAAAGCGGGGACTAATTTACAGGTTTCTTTGATGCTATCCATCGCATTTGAGAAATTGTGTACGAACGAACTATATGCTTTTAATACTATCGACTTTGAAAACTAGAAAGGAGAGAAAAATAGATTATTAACATTGACATATTCTCGTTAATGTCCAGTGGGAAAAATCGTGAAAAACTATGTGGAGGAGTGTTTTCTTTTTAAACGGCACGAAGGATTGCCTGTCGTTTAAAAAAGAAAAACACTTCTCCACGTAGGGTTTTTATTAATTTTGCCCACTGGGTTATGCGTTCTTCAAGTTGAATGGCTCACTCTATTTTACCGTTTTAAATTTTAACCCTTTGTAGAACGCCGTATTTTTTATTACGTGGTAGAACGAGGGGAGGGGGCGGTAAGGCTGGTGACGCTGGTCACGTGACATAATTTCAGAATTGTACCACCTTCTAATATCTACCCTGGTAGCCATTATGGTTATAACACTTTAAGAAAAATACAGACTGGTCTGTAAATTATGAGCTAATCAAGTGATCAGAATAAAAATGATAACAGTCGATTTATTTTGCCATGATCTACCACTGAACAAAGTTTGAATTCGATGGCCTTTGCAGAACTTGAGATATTGATAATAACAAAATTCTATTATTTACCACCTATTTGTTATAAGCTGACAATGGCAATGACGTCATTATATAATGACAAATCATTTACTAAATGATATTTCATAAAGTTTTGTGCACTGAGGCAAAATTTCATTCGAAATTTCGCAGGCGTTCAGAAGTTACCAAATATTTTTCGTTCTTCGAAGCGCTTAAAGTTAGGGTAGACATTTTTACACTATTCGATTGGAAATTTATCAAGTTTGTTAAAAATATATGAAATACGTAAGTTAAATATTTTGTTGGGGAGGAAAACGCGGATTAATTGTAATGAACATCAATTTTTCAACATAGCGTATTTTATATATAAGCCTGAAAGGTTTCCTATCGCATGGTGTAAAAACCTTTAACCAATTCTGTACCGGGAATCTTCAACATTTGTGTCTAACTACTAGTTAGTATGTCTAGAAACCTTAAATGTGACGGTCTATGGGAAAAGGGGGCATAAAGTTAACCATAATTTACTTGTTTATCTCTCAAAATCACAAAAAAAAACGTCTGCGGAGGAGTGCATTTCTATTCACGCGTGTAGCTTGAATAGAAATAAACTCCTCTGCAGGCGTTTTTTCGTGATTTTGCAAGCAGGTGGAGTGTGATCGCGGTAAAAATGACCAAGCACCCTTTTCCCAAAGACATTTTCCTAAAGTCACATTTTGGAAATCTTTGGAGATCTATCTCTTGACCGGGGACAGCTCGCAGAGCTTTTAGGAGTGACCCTAGGGTGGAGGACCGCAAAAATGTTTTTAAAATATCTCATAACAAATATGTTTGTTATCGGCACTTTTAAGTAGTTAACTTAAAAATTCAAGACCGTAAAACGGTTACCATTGTTGACTCGCACTGTAATTAATGACGAATAAATATCATTTCTAAACTCGATACGATTAAATCGCACTCGACGATTACAAGATGATTCGATTTTTAAATTAAATTCAATTTCGACTAGCTTTTCTTAACTCTTTGTTATTGAAATTCTACAAATTGAAAACTCGTTGAAGGATAGCAATGATTGTACGAAAATCAGAAGATTCATGAATAAGAAAAGAACTTTAGATTTCACTATTTGAAACCTTTAAGTCCCCTCCCCCCTGAAGCAAGTTGTGGCATAGTATGAATTACTACAAATTTAACGATTCCAGGGGGTTCCATCATTCAATCATACTGACCAAAATCAAACAGTTTTTTCTTAATACCTGACATGTCAGACACTTCATTAAAACCCAGTGGGCAAAATCGTGAAAACTCCACATAGAGTTTTTACTAATTTTTCCCACTGGTAAAACATCTTTGCAAACGCGACAACTTACAGAGGCGTATATTACGTCACCGATGACGTCATTGGTGACCCATTCTCTGGTTCGATCACCAAGAGCCATATGAAATAGCTGATGACATTGAATGATTTCATGAACATGTTTGAAGATGACTTTGATTCGATCAGGTGGAATTATGTTTCGTTTTATCAACGGTTCTTCGTATTCCTACAATGGAACAAAAATTTGTTATTCTTGTCAAGAAAGAAAAAAACTATCAAAAAAAAGCCGAAATTTTCGCGATTTCTTACTTTTACGAATTCAAAATAAAAAACTCAAGGTTTCTATTGTCACAAAGTTTTAGGCAAAATTTAGTTAATGTGGGCAAACTAGTCTAAAAAATTCAGACTCCCTTACTCTCCCGTAAACCACGACAAATAAGTTCCGGGATGGACGGCGACGATAATTTTTTTCCGTCAGCGGACAAAACCCATTCAGACCCATTTAGTTTTGATACAAAACAGCCGGAGGCCAAAACCCATTGATAATTTGAATTTCTATATAATTTAACCCTTTCCTAACGGAGGACAGGAAAAAAATTACTATTTTCAGTAGAATTTTTTCCAAACTTTAAACTTGAATATCTCCCGAAATAGACCGATTCAAGAAGGCTCATTGGAAAGATAAAAGTTTTTTATTACATTTTCATGTTTTAAAACTGCAACTTTTCCACGACCTTCGTGGACCACGGTACTTGTCACACCTCGTGAAATGGTTAAATGGAGACCAACCCCTAACCCGTCCCAAAAAACGAGTGAACAGTAAAGGCTAAAAGGTGTGACAGGGTCTTGAAGCACTCCATTCAAATCACTACCCTTTTGCGAGTAAAAAAGGTAAAAACGAAACAAAAACATCTTTGAAAAAAACAGAAAAAAGATTAAAAAAAGTAAGTCTCGCACAAGGATTCGAACCACCGTATTTTGTATTACCATCGTCGGGTACGACTTAAGCTCACCACAATTAAAGTAAATGCTGAAAAGCAGTCTTTTTGTTTCCGAAACATAATTCGTCCTTAGATTATAAAAATCTTTCTTGAAAATATTTTTGACCGGCGTGCTATCGAAAGGGCGCCTATTTTGACCACAATGGAAGTAGTGACACACGCAGCCTGTGTGCCGTTAAAAAGAAAAATACTCCTTCACATAGGGGTTTTTACTAATTTTGCCCACTGGGTTATTTGACAGTTCAGCATCGACGTTAAAACTCAAGTAATTAAGAAGCAGTGCGTTTCGACACCCATTGGCCCGCAATGACACCGCTATTCAAATAACCGATAAAGGTGGGAAAACGGTCGTAATGAAGACTACACACATGCAACTGTCTCTTCAACAACACTGAGTTTTACGTACATGTATGCTCCGACAATAACAAATCTTTGTCATCAAGCAACAAGTAGATCAAATGAAAACTTTAAATTACATCAGCCTAAAGGAAAAACAATTCTATGCGAGCACCTCCAGTCACCTCGGGTTCCGGTTTTCTATGGGTTGCCAGAGATTAATAAGCTGTTTTTGGTTCATGCACAGCAAATCTTTCTACCTTTCTCGACTCTTTCCTGAAATATCCAGCGCAACGCAGATGGTCATTTGTTAGAGATACCAAAGACTTCTTCAAGAAACTCGATGGTATTGTTTATGTCATCCTTGATGACAGGATCTTAGTCACTATGGATTGCGTCGCTGTATACGAACATCGATCAAGAGGAGGGTGCAGTGGCGTGCTTCCAAAAGTTGGAGTCGAGAAAATAAAAAACGATCCCTTCATCTGTCTTGAAGCGTCTAATTTTTTCTGGTACTGAACAACAGCATCTTTTCGATTTAATTAAAAATTCTTTAAGCAAACCAAAGGAACTGCGATTGGAACACCTATGGTCCCGAATTACGCAAATCTTTTCCTATAAGATCTTGATGTAACAATCTGTAACGACAAAAGCGAGATATGAACTACCTGATATTCGAAATCAACTGACACTCATCTGTTGTTACACGCTCAATCCTGCCATTCAGAATACACAGTTAGAAACATTCCTAAAGGACAATTTTTACGTCTTACGCCTACATATGCTCCGACAAAACCGACTATATCTCAAATGCCAACATCGGGTACTTCAAAGATCGTGGTCACGATGATTACGCAAGAACAGGTCACGATTACAACAGCGTAGAGAATGCTGTAAAGATTGCACTTCAGGCGATACGAGTATCTCTCTTAGATGACACAAAAACCAAAGAGAAGAAACCCATTCAATCTTGGTAACAGCTTTCGCATCCAAAACTGAGAAGATTAACACCTCTTTTGAAGAAGCATTTCTATCTGTTTCAAAATGATAATACGCCGGAAGAAGTTATCAAATCATAGCCACTGGTTGCATTTCGGAAGAAGAAGTCGAATCGAGATATTGTTGTGCGCAACGACATCAAGATGAAAGAACAGAATGCAGACAATGTCGTTGTCAGACAACAACATTATGAATATGACACAACGGGTGTCGAAACGTCAATTCACTGTTTTTTATTACTGGAAAATAAATCCACACGAAAAAAATTTTCGTTTTTTCATAAGACAAAATTTTGTTACCTGGAATACCATTTGCATGATTTTTCCCTGGATTCGTTATTTTTAGGATTGAAGTTAGTAAAAATCGCAAAAATAAATCCCCACGAAAAATTGTCTTCTTAAAATAAGTAAGTCTTTCAGAGCGGGTTCAGGTTCAATTTCCGTCGCACTAAAATATTCGTCGGCCCAAAGTGACGATCTCAATTTTTGAAATCCTGATTTTCACATTTAAATTATACGAAGTGCTACTTCTATTCTATCAAGTCTAATTTACGTTACCTCTAGAATTGTTTGTCGCTCAGAGCCGACTTTTTTTGGCCAAGGCATTGTGAAGGTTTATATTTGCAAGTCAATATTTACCTTAATTAGTTTGTTCAGGGATTTCATGTATAGTTTTTCATTTTCCACGATGCATTTTATAATTTGGTATCTTTTTAGCTGAAAAAAAGAAGAAAAAGAAAATGTTTATAAATTTAGTATACGGGAGCCACGTGATAGAGACTACCTATGTGAAAGTTGTGATTTCACACAGTTAAGTAGTCTAAAAATACCAAAATCGGGAAATTTTTATGGACATTTCGGGAAGAATCGGGGAAATTTAATCAAAAAATCGGAAAAGTTCGGGATTTTCACATGGTGGTTTGAAGAGTCTGTATCCGCCCCTGACAAGACTACTGCAATATTGCTACGGCTTCCTTGTTCGAATTCTCCATCATGAGGCTTTGGATAGAAACCCATGTGGAGGAGTTTTTTATATTTAAACGTTAAAAAAGAAAAAAAACTCCTCCAAATAGGGTCTGTACTACTTTAAGCGAAGAAACTTTCACAAATGAGAAAATTCGTTTTTGCATCTCGCGTACGTAAACTTTTGCGACCCCCCCCCCCCCAATCCATTGTAACGATTTGTCACGTTTGAGTTTATACCCCTCCCTTTGCTACTGAAGTCAGTTGCTTGTGAAAGAGCAACGTATACTTTTTGACAGAAGATGACAGACAACAGATGTTACAAAAACAGAAGGTAAGCAAGAGTCCATGTCATTTTTTTTATTTCTTATTAATTTTATAAAATTCTGTAGACGATTCACTACATATGTTTTATCTTTTACAATCAAAGGAGTAGAAATATGAAACTGAAATTTTCTGCGTTACGAGCAGAGATTATTATAACACCCCTTTACCCCCTTGAAATTTCCGTAACGGTTTATCACGAAAAAAAGCCGACACCGACCCACCCCCTAGCCGTTACGTACTTTTTGAATGATCCCTGAAGGATGAGTTTACGAAAATAAAAGTTTAAATTGAAACTGACTAAGTTTCTATACGCACTATTTGTGATTGTCTTTGGGAAGAGGGCTCGGTCGTTATTCCAAGACTTTGAGAGGTAAACAAGTAAATTATGGTAGGCTTTATGTCCCTTTTTCCCAAAGACCGTCACAATTTCATGAAGGAAAAATAACAGTATGACACTTAAAGCATATCGTCAAATACCACGTGGACAAACCAGCTTATGTAACGAGAAGGCATTAAACCAGTATTATTACGACGAAAGAGTTAATGCACAGAAAACATCACGAAAAAACGTCTGTGGAGGAGGTCATTTCTATTTAAGAAAATTGCGTGTCGTATAAATAGAAATGATCTCATCCACAGACGTTTTTTAGTGATTTTGCCAGCGGGTGGATTATGATCGCGTAAAAGATAACTAAGCCCCCTTTTCCCATAGACCGTCACAAATTGCACAGAAAACAAGGGTCTATTCTACTGACCTGGACTTCGTCGGCATTTTCGTCTAAAGATGGTAAAAAAGCTGGGAACATGAGCTCATCTTCCATATTGACTTCAACATATGTTTCCTTCTCAGGATCTGGAAAAGCAAGACAAATAAACATGAACCTACTAAACATTGCCTGTACGAGGCAAACGATGCAAGTTCAAAATGGAGAGAATTATTGAATCACCTTGAAAAGGTAGAAATTATTTTTTTCGTGAAAAAAACATTTATTAACAAAAATATTGAGCATAAGCTTTTCGAACTCTAAAGACCGTTTTCCATTCGGTGGAAATTTCCGCGCTAAGCAAATTTCCTCAAACTTTGTATCTACTGCGCATGCTCACATGACAACTTCGGCGGAATTTCATCTCATCTGGCGGAAAATAAAATGTTGGTAAATTTTCAACTTTTCCGCGCGGAATTTCCTAAGAACCAATCACATCACGCGAATGTCTAAAAAACTAAAAATCAACTGGCTGATCGTTTATTGTTCTACAAAAAAAATAACGGCGAGCCAATTAAATGATAGGAAAGCCAAATTAAAAATCTATTGGTTATTCGTTTATTGTTATCAGAACAATAACCCCTTCGTACTCAGCGGAAATCATGCCAGTTTGAAATTGAGAAAAATAAACCCGTTCTTATATTTTGTAAGCGGAAATTCGCTCACAGCGGAAAATACCACCAAATGGAAAACTGCCTTATAATGTTTGTTTTACGTTTAATATTTTTTGCTTTTATGCTTAATATTCTTGATAATAAATGTTTGTTTTACGAATAAATCAATATAGCTGTTGTATCTTTAATAAGAAATAAAAATTAATTTCGTGTCAAACAAATATTCGCACTTTTTATTTTTCTTAAAAAACACGATTTTTGAGGCAGCCACGAAGTTTTTTAATAATTCTACTATTTGAGCCTGAATATTTCTTAACTACGACAAATGAAGTAAATAGTAAGTAATTGAAGTTCTTTAAACGAGAAAGAATAGCTTTAAAATGTATACTTTTTATAAAAACAACAAGCCTTTTCACTTGTTTGTAAAAATATCACGCAAATATTTTTATTCTAAAGGTCAGATTCTTTTTGATTTTTCTCAAAATCTTAAATGTTTCTTACCCAAATGGGCAAAATAAGTAAAAACCGATGTGGGGGAGTGTTTTTCTTTTTTAAATGACACGCTATCCTGCGTGCCGTTAAAAAGGAAAACACTCCTCCACATGGGTTTTTTCACGATTTTGCCCACTGGGTGATATTTATTATGATTTTTATTCTCATGTTTCTTAACTCTTTGGGTACGGCATTAAATTTCAATTTTTTTTGGATAGATTATTTTCAAAAAATTGTGTTTGTTGTGTACAGGACACTTTGTGTACACAGAAAAGCTGTGAACAACACTTATTTGAACATGTACGATCCTGTTCATACCTTTCTACCGCACAGAAATACCGTGAACTGACGTAAAAGACGTGATGTTTCACATGGTCGTACCACAATAGTACCCAAAGAGTTAAGAAAAGAATTGATTCATTACAAAAGTGAAGACATAAGAGTGAAAAACTAACCGTGTAAGTCCTGGAATATATGACTGTGTCTTGGAGGAAGTGGTGGTATTTCTTCTTCAACTCTTGGAGTAATGCCTAAATTCTCAATCCGTTCATAAATACCAGCGTCGATCTAAGAATGGTTGAAAAGATTTTCTAAAGCCATTCGCCGAATTAAGTCCCCTTGAAATCTTAAAATGGCTAAACATCTAGTCGCGAAATTGCGAAAATTTACTCCCGCGAAATTATAGTCCTTTAAGTTATATTGCAGGGGACCTACTCAAGAAATTGAAAAATTAGTTATGAAATTATCATTTTTTTTGGCAAAAAAATATGAAATATTATGAAACAAAAAAAAAGTTATATGTTAAAATTAGGCAAGAGAAATATAACTTATCAAGAGAAAAATTGGCGCAGAATGGCAAAAATCGCCAAATTAAATCTGAGCTAAATTTTTTATGACAGTGATATATATGATTAACAGAAACAAGTAAAATATTACATTGATTGTTATTCTTATCTATTTATTTATTTGTATTTTTGATAAATTGCAAAACTATGATTCATAGTCCAAAATTATGCCAAATACCATTTCATTCTGAAAAAGAACAACAAACCATGAAAATTCTGCCGAGTTGGACCCCTGATATTTACTCCTTTACGTTGGGCACGCGAAAGAAATACAAGTAAAAAGGCATGAAAAATGATATAAAAAAACACATACAGCACCAACTCCTTCGTTTGGTTTTCCAAGAATTTCATATACATCCTCTTCTGTCACCTCATCTTCTGCATCTTCACGTATCGATTGTTCGAAATCCGATCCCCACGATTCACCCGATTCGGATAAGTCGTCACTCAGAGACATCGGTAAGACTACAGTACTTGAAGGTCTCCGCGGTAAATCTATTATGAATGAATGATGGGGTAATTTACACAGAATGCTATCAACGAGGGTCCTGCCTTCCTGGAAACACATCAGGATACCATGTATAATTAACAGTGACTGGGAAATTTCATTACCGTTAGCCTCACAAGGTGTTTGAGCTCGGAACCCCCCGTTTTGACGTCAAACACCTTAACCAATCGGCCACGGCTCCAACAATGAGCGACATTATGCAAAAGAATCTGTCATTTTTGTACTTTGAGCTCTAGATTTTGGTGGGGAATAAAATCTTCTCCTTTAAAACTTTTTCATGAACACTAGGAGAGAGAATATGTATTTTTCCTGGCTTGACACTTACTCGACTTTAAGTCTAATATTCTGAGACCAGTTATTTAGAGACGTAATTATTGGAGTTTGGATCGAATATTGTGACACCAGTTTCTTGGCTAAGCACCTAATTGCGCTTGGAACAAATATTTAGACAACATAGCTTGGGTGATTCAGTATTTAAGTTAGGCATAATAAAACAATAGTAGACATTAGTCTCCTGGTTAGGTACTTACTGGAACTTGGGTCGAATATGCGTACACCAGTTTCAGCTACATCATTACCAGTTGAGATCATAACTTGATGGAAGTGATCATTGTCACTACTACCGTTACTGCTACCACTTGATTTCCTCATCTCTTCGTCACCCTCCTCCTCATATACTCTATCATCTATCAAAAAAAAGCCAGGTAAATTTTATGTTTAATACCTAATCTTATCTCGATGTGTGCATGTTATTTCTGTTTTAGTATTCATGTCTTGTAAGAAATTTTTTATTTGTTTAAATAGGTAAAATAAATATTTTCTATTATTTATTGCTTTAATATTGTTTATTTTTTCATTTTTCGTTATAGCCAGAAGAGCCATTGTATCTAACTAATGGAAGACAAATAAATCGTTATAGTAATTATTATTATCATTATCATTATTATTATTATTATCAAAATGAGTTCCATTTTTATATACATATGTATGAACAAACAAATTGTTGCTCGATCAAACCACTCAAACTCAGCTCAGCAGCTGTCCTAGTGGGAAAAATTATGAAAAAACCCATGTGGAGGA
>JAUBWS010097420.1:0-11036 GCA_032270445.1 Darlingtonia californica | reverse complement strand
TGTTATTTTACAGACATTTAAGCCAATCAGAGTTTGCGTAGATTCTCAACTACATGCCTGGACTCGTCTTTCTCCTGACTTTAGAAATGAGCCGAATGACGAGACTCTCATCTAAGCCTTATCATGCGTCATAAAAGAGTGGTAGTTCCAATCACCATTATTTACATTCTTAATTGATATTTCTAGCGAGTCAGTCTGTTTTTCTGTTCGAGAAAATAATCTGGTTTGGCTTTTATCCAACCTGTAACTTATAACCTGTAATCTGTAACCTAAACCTTTAACCTGAACCTCTAACCCGCGTTTCGAACCAGCCTGATAAGCATATTATCGTTTATCGATAAATATTTTTTTATTCATCGGGCATACCTCATGAACAAATATTTTGACCTGATGAATACATATTTTAAAATTCATGACCATATTTTAATTTGATGATCATGTTTTCCAAATTATTGAAAATATATATTTTAATGAGTGTTGCTACTGAAAAACTACCATAGTTCAGTACAATAGTATAAGAATGTGTAAACAAGGCTGTGGGAGGGTAACAACTTTAGTTATAGGGAGCAGCAAAGATAGCTTGATTTTTGTCACGAAGTAACACCAAGATTAATTGGTGATTTCTAGTACAATAAATACTGATATGAAAGCAAGCCATACATAAGTAATGGAAGATTTTGGTACAGTGTATATCGCTAAATAATTTTACGAACATTTATCAATACTAAAATAATTACTTCAGCAATCAAACACAATGTATTTTCATTATACAAACAAATGAGAATTGGTAGACTCTCACAACATCTAGCTACAAGAAGTGTTTGTTTTACTTTTTCTGTCGAAATGGTAGACTTGTCGAAATTTGTTCATAGAAGTAGGCGCTATCGCAGCTGCACCGAGGCTTGTCGCTCCGATTCAGTCGCTTACGCTTCTTCTTAAGCCTAGACTAGATCAGGGTTACACTGCAGCCCCACAGGTGTGGAAACTTGAGGGTCGTGACTTCCTCATCCAGTACAGTACAGTTTCGACAGGTTTACTAACCTGTCTACCCAAATTCCCTCACATGGTATGGGTTAACCCGGGCAAAAGTACATTCACTTAGGCCGTGGTCATACTTTCCTCAATCTGCGAATTTTCTGTGATGACAATAGAGCAATAGTGTGTTAGGCCACGGCTAAATTTACGTTCCGAAATCGGCTCGGGATAAACTACTCATATATTGCGATTTTTTGCCATGCAACTCCATCTTTCTCTCCGAGTCGTCAGCATCTCAAAAAGCAAGAGGAAGACATAATATTGATTGGTGGATTTCATTACCGAAAGACTCACATAGGATTAGAACTCGACCAGTTCAGGCAACCAGTGTCTTAGTCGACACCAAATCTAAACTTCTAGTTTTTACATTTCCATTAACTTATATTTAAAATCTTATCAATAATTAGACTATTAATTTTTCAGTTTTATAAATGTTATAAACTCAGACATATAACTTATACACTTGTTCATGAAAAGAAAGACAACTTTTTTTGTTAGAACTTTAAGTTTTCTTCCTTCACGGATTCATCAGCTAACTGAAATAAAATAGCAAAATTACACTTTAGGGACATAGTGTACTATATATACTATACTATATCTCGGTCAGAAAAATCAACGAGTCACTTTCTAATTTTGAATTTGTTTTGGTGGCGGCATTTAGAGATAAGTTCGTCTCGTTTATTTAACAAGCATTTATTGTCTGCTAAGTCCAGTATCAGTAGTTACTCGCCGAGGCAAAGGTTACATTTGCCTGATGCTGAATTGAATGTTGCACTTCTTTTTTGATCTTCAAAGTCACTTTTGGTTCCCGGTTTTGGTTTTTTACTTCTTTTCAATGGAAGAGCCAAAATGTAAATTTGGAAGTACTGAAATAAATTCCTTATTATTATATTATTATTATTATCACCCACTCAGCCATGGCCTCACAAACGCGGGATTTTGTGAACCCTGTCGGACTTGATGCGGAGAAATAAGTACGATGAAAAGTCGCATATTTTGACTCTATTTTGATGACCTTTTTCTAGGTCAATCGGGTTGCGTAGCCTTGGTAAGCAAATGCAAAGACGTTAGACTATATTATTCATATATTGATGTCTGTGTTAAATTTGTATGAATTCATGAATCATTTGATGAAAGTATTTATAAATAGAAAATGTCTGGTTTCAACATATCTCCAATTTATGAATCATTTATCAAGATTTTCATCGCGATTGCTGTGACTTCGTCAAGATTTCTTTGTATAGTTGATATTCAAGGAAGATCTTATGTTCACTAGATCACCGCTGGCAATAGTTTATATGTTACACTGAAGTTTTTTCTCTTTCGAACTATCAGACAATCAGAGCTGGATGTTTTGGTAAACTGTTTATATTCAAAATATGCTAAAAATGATCTTTTTCTCGGCTTTTTTGCTGTAAATATTGCACAATCTTCAGCTGGTTTTAGTCCAAATGTGATGCGATTTACATCCACGGATACAGGCTTACAAACACGTTTAAAGTTTGCTAACATCAACATGAAAGCTTTGGAAGGCTACATATTAGATTTACCTCCAATTAAATCAATTACCATGGAAGATATGACTTCTTGTCAACAAGAATGCTTAATATCCACAACTTGCTTGTGAAGCTGTCTGGTGGTGGTTACAATTGCAGCATATTATCAGATGATGTTTACAGAAAACCTTGGAAGAAGATATCTAAAGAAGGGGCCACACATTTCGTGATAATGGTATGTCGTTATCATCTTGTTTCTTGAAAATCTACGCGTAACTTAACATGATTCTTCGCCTGTGAGAGTTTAAACGTAAAAACTATCGGGAATGTGCCGGCTAGGGCTGGAAAACCATACCCTTAGAGGGACTATTTTTGATATTTTCTTTTAGACGATTTTTGGGACCTTCAGTGGAATTATTTTGAGGAAAGCTTTTCTCTAACATTTCGAAATTTGTTCAATGTTTAACCCTTAACCCTACCTGTACTGGGGGGGGGGGGGGGGCTAGTAGGCCCACGGTCGAAAACGAAAAATTCTACGAACTTGAAACTTTTTGACTTTTAATAAAATCTTATTGGGCAGAAATTCCTAAAATTTCAAATGTTTACTTGAATTGTTGGCTTAATTATGCTCAATTATTGAACCCAAGGTGAGAACTGTAGCCTATTTTACTGCAAATTTGGCAAATCTTAAACAAATCATAACTTTCGATAGACAAAAGATATTGACATGAAACTTTGACAATAGTCGTATATTGTTCACAAAAAATGCTAACGTCATCAAATTTATATATGACTTCATGGTTTCAATGTGGCGCGCCATAATCAAAAGAAATAATTATTTGATGTTTCTGGCGCTCTGTAAATTGTCAGGACTTGATTTTCTTTTAATTCTGACGGAAAATGCAGGAAAGTTGTTTCTTTTGGCTATCCAAATATGAAAACAGATTGGAAAAAGCTCTTTTACTTCTGAAGATATAGTGATTTAAGCAAGTATATGTATTTTCTCTGTACTGTTTCTATATGATGACGTCATCAAGGAACCATAGTAACCATTACTACTCTTATTAAGGAGTAACTTCATACTAAGTTTTAAGTTTATATAATTATGCTATCCTGAGATATTGACCGCGGGCCTTCTAGGGTTAAAGAAACTGAAATCAAAGTAAGTTTCCTGATTTTTTGATCATTTTCTGGACTCGGAATGGCAAAAAGTCACACCCTAATGGGCGGCACAAACCCTTATGGTTCATAGGTTGATTACTCCTTCCCCAGTAATTCTTAGTCCTTATAGCCTGTCAATGGTATTGTTTTATATATGAATAGATTAATCTTATATCAAAACATGTGTTCGGTAAATAAGCTTGCATTCCTTTATAGAATCATTGCATTTTTAAGACAGCATGTCAATCTCCTGATGTTTGTATATCAGAATATCAAGATAACACTTATTCGTGTCATGGTCCCGGTAGGTTGAATAAAATATGTTATTCAGTTTTGCCATTATGGCTAACCTTTGTGAATTGGGGGACATCCATTGTGTTGAACTTTTTAACAATAGTAGACACTGTTTGTTATTAGATTGAATTTCTTGGCAAAAAAACGCCCAAACACACTCTCCAAAGTGGATCAATCGCTTGTGCAGTGCAGTGCGGCAATTACAAGAGTGATAGTGATAGTGATAGTTTGTATTTCGCCTAATAGTAATAACTTTTTACAAAAATTAGCTTAAAAATGGCTGCAGCAAGAAGAAGACTTGTGTTTTATCACCAAGCCGCAAAAAAACCTTTGACACATAAATCGTGGTCGCTACTATTTACAATCTATCAATATTTCAATATAATAAAAGAAGAAAATAATACAAAATAAAAAATAAAGTCTAAAGTGTCGTAAAAAATTTAAAGGGGATTATATGAAAAAAGAAATAGCAGAAGTAAGGAGAGATGTCAGTGAGCTTGATCAATTTAGTTTTTGACATAACTCTAAATTTTGGGAATGACAGGGGCGGATAGAGACTATGTGAAAGTTATGATTTCACACAGTTAAGTAGTCTTAAATTACCAAAATTGGGAAAATGTTATAGACATTTCGAGAAGAATCGGGGAAATTTAATCAGAAAATCGGAAAAGTTCGGGATTTTCACATGGTGGTTTGAAGGGTCTGTAGCCGCCCATGAATGATTTGGTTGTTTTCATTTTAGAGAAAGAAAACATATATTTTTCGCCCTCGAACAGGACGTAAGTAGCGCTGCGCTTTTTGTAACAAACACCTCTTTAGCTAATGATATTTTAAAAATAGTAAACAAGTCTGAGCAAAAACTGATATTAGTAGTGGCGGAGGGCGTCAGTTAAGGAAGCATAAATGGACATAAAAAAATAGACACTCAATTTATTGTTTGAGGTCGAAACCTCGTAAAGTTTATTTTTAAAAAATCAGATTTGTATGCAACAATTGCTTTTAGATTTTTCGTTTAATCTAATTCTTTAACTATCTTGAAATAATGAAACAAAAAAATGTCGGCATTTCGTCGGATTTGTGTCCAAAAATCTTTCAAATGTTGCGACATTGTGGATAACTTCAAAGATATTAGGTTCTTTTTATTCGAAACAATAATCTAATTAGATTGGTCGATCATATATTTATTGGTCTATAATAAAGTATATCTTCTTGTATCTTCGTCAACAAATAATACAGGAAGTGATCTCCTCAAACAATATTCTTGCAACAACTTTGTGTTACTATTCTCTAATACACGGGCTCCCCGTTTATTTATTTTTTCGAATTTCTGACCCCCCTGCTCATTTTGGGACACTTTCCCCTTGCTCATATAGGGCCCCCTTCCCCTGCTCATATTGAGACCCCCAATTTTGATACTGTTGAACTAGATATTTTTGAAAAATTAGAATATTTCTTAATTGTATAAAGTTTGTAAACATTAAAAATTTCCTGCTTTATTTTCCTTGATCATATTATTGCTTGAAGGTTTAACATGTCAACGACATGTACTTAGGTACAAATATTGGTCAAACGAAGCATTAACCATATTATACATTGGGAAGTTTTATTTTAATACCTAAAAATGTAGTATCGTCATGTCTTTGAAATTTTACAACAATTAACAAAATGTTATTATGCAAATGTTCTGAAAATTTAAAGTAATTGTCTCAATTAAGTCATTAATTATGCGAAATTATGTAACACAAGCAATTTACAACCTTTTCCAATACAAAATGGTCAGAAATTCAACTACTAATACATTTTGTTAAGATTACGATATTAATCTGAAACTTTCACCGAATGTTCAGTTTAAATAAACAATCATGCTGAATACACAAAGAATTATGACGACGTCATCATTGCAAAATGGCAACGGGGCCAATTTGTGACGGTTTTGGCGTCCCGTAGTGCCTCAGGACTTGATTTTTCTGAAAATCTAATTGCAACAACAGAATTTAAAAGTTTCAATGTTTTTGGGAGATATAGCTCTTTAAAAAATGTATCTATTTTCAGAAAATTGACATTTGTGATGACGTCATCACGTAACCATAGCAACCATTGTTAATTTAGTATGATTTTTCTAGTTCTTTATTGGGGGCTAACTACATACCAATTTTCAAGTTTCTAGCATGAGCCAATCTGGAGTTATGGCCGCGCGCAAAAAAATATAACAATAAAACATGGAAACTACTAATAATGAAAATCATTTATGTTCAAGGAACTGAGAAGAACCCGGCGACAAGTTGTGGAGAGTTGTGACGTAGGAGGACCCACAATGGTTGGGTCTGACGCGCCAGAGAAAATTTTGAACTTTGATCCCTCTAGATTGGCTAAAAACGCATTCCCGACGACAAATTAGTGTGGATAAAACCCAAAATTACAACACGAAATCTTTTGAGTGCGGTCTACGTGGACCCGTAAAATTTAACGACAATGTACAGAATAAGTGGGATTTGCCGACAACATTTATTCCAGGGGGGTTTTACACCTAGTAGCCACGGGCCTGAATCTACTACCATATGTCTTGCGGCTGTTATTGAAATGTATTGAATTGTATCATTGGGTTTTTCTCTTGTAATAATAACAGTATTAACAACAACAAGAAGCATAGCGGCTTTCAAGACTTTGCGACCAGCTCCGAATTCTAACATCCCCTGCTCTCGATATTAGCTTTCTGTGTTATCTAATATCATAGATTTAGCTGGAATAACCGTCTTTTTTATTTGAATACAACCCGTGACAGCTATTCATGCCATTTAGGAGACCACTTCAGCTGTCGGGCGAGGGCGTGATTGGGAAATTATGGTATGACAATGGTATTCCAACTAGCTTGGATTACGAGCTTTTTCAGCTTTGATGCTATCTAGAAAACTAGCTGTTTCTTCCCGTACTATTTCCTTCTTTCTTCTCCCTTAATTTTGGGAAAACACCAGGTAAAATTATTATCATAAACTTAATTACTTGGTCCAGACAGCGTCGAAGAAAGCAAAAGCTTACAAAACAAGTGTAAAAAAAGAAAGAAAGAAAATAAAATAAATAAAAAAAACGGATAAAAATATACCATTTATAAAAAGCCGAGAAGGGTGAATCCGAAAATATAAAAAAAATCTCAACATATAAAAATAATCTCGGAAAATAATCTCAAAAAAAATCTCAAAGAAATCTCAATTACGAAAACATCCTAAAATTTACAAGTGAAAGGAATAAATATCAGAGCGTATATTTTATAATTATTGATATTAACAGAAGCACGTTAAAAATGATCATCGATGTGGCTTAGATAGTGGATTTTTTTGTTCAAGATGTCGAACTCAAAGGTGCCATTGCCTAAATTGGAATTTTTTAACAGGTAACAATATTGAAGATGTCATTGACACGTCGGCCATTTTTGTTGTTCACTAAAATTATCACGTATGAAGATTAATTAATATTAAAATAAACATGTCCTTTTTCCTAAACTTTTTCGAGATTTTTTTTCGAAATAAATTTTGAGCTTTTATTTCGAAATTTCTTTTCGAGATTTATTTTTGAGATTTATTTTTGGGATTTTAATCTGAGATTTTCTAAAAAAATTCTTTTAATATTTCAGATTTAAATTTTCAGAATTTATTTTTTTATTTTTTTGAGATTATTTTATATTTTTGGATTGACCCTTCTCGGCTTCCGTAGGTTCATCATGTAGTGACGTCGTAAGATCGATTTAAAAAAATCTGTGTTTACGTTTCCTAATCAGAGAAAAAAACAATCTTCAAGAAAAAATTTGACGAAAAATAAAGTCTAAGTAACTAATGATTTTTTTATACGATAATAGCACGAACAAGGAAAAACAGTCTTCGTGCAGTCACAAAGCATCTCAAAAATTATGATTTGTACAAATTTTATCTTTCTCCCGCTTACATCAAACAGTCTTAGTCATACGTTCTCCATAAATTATTGTTCAATACAGGGTTGTTTTTTGTTTTTATTATTAAAAACACAATAAACACTTTCGTACTGAAGCCATCATTTGTGAACGGTCCATCTTTATCAGTCAAGTTGGCTTTTGCTCAAGTGTGAACATGGCTTCACGGAATTTTCTACCACTCTGATCGTTTGCCTTGCTTCGAAAGTGCTTGTTCTCAGTCGGTTCAGGACAACTGTCCAAAATTTTGAAGCCGATTCATACTGACTACCGATTCAACCAGGCTTCCCAAACTAAAATTTTTGAAGATTGGCAACAGTAATAGCGTATATATGAATATATACTTTATAGAGAAAAACCAGGTAAAAATGATAAAACATTTTGCACCTAACGGATATAGTTTAACTATGGTTTGAAAATTGGCAGTAATATAAAGTGTAAAAATATGTAAACAATTTCATTCACATTTAGCACAACAACGGAGTCGCATTTTCAAAATGGTACTTTGTGACCCGGAGGGGGGGAGTACTAGCCTGAGAAATTAAGTTGTATGGCTCAAAATCATACCCTTAGAGGGACCATTTTTGACAATTTTTCAAGTACTAGGTGGTTATTTGGACCCTTAGATTATGTTTTCTCTAATTTTTCTCTAAATGTTTATAAAATTTTCCCAGAATTTGTTGAAATGGTATGATATATGATATGATAGGACACAACTATTTGCCTCTACAGTTCTTTATGAACTACTGCTATCAAATGGTTTTCTGCCAGGGTACCATGTAGAATTAACAATGTTTCATGAAATTCTCAACCGATCAAGGGATTCGAACTCTGCAACATCCGTTCAGGCAACCATCGCCTTAATCACTCAGTCATGGCTCCACAACTGCAACCCTTAAAAGGACTGAACTCTAATACTTTCTCTAATAGTTTTGAGACCCTTAGCTTAAAAAAACGTTAGCGTGAAAAACTATACTCTCACGGGTGGCACATAGACGCCACGGGTGTGCAGGGGAAATTAACTTTATTTTTTCCAGAGTATACAGTGAATAATTCCAATAGAACGAAAGAATAAGCTCTGGATCTGAGTTTAAATTCTATTATTATTTTTATTGATTTTATTGATGGAAAAGATTTCTTTCTTGGATTTTGGTCTATTGAGGACGGTGTTTAATAGAAACTTTCACCTATTATTGTATTTTACTCTTTTCAATTACTAGCTGGATGGTTGATGATTGGGAATACTACAGTCAACGACCTTTCCATTCTTGAAAAAAAAATGTATATGTATCTCCATACATTGAAGTATGTAAGTGATGGAAATCAATTGACCAGGTATAAGGCAACTGATCTGTTCTCAATCTACTCATTTATCAAGATCCGGATGAAATGCTACAAAGAATCTGTCGGAAAGGTACTACATATCGTAAACAGTGATACGGAAAATGGGAAAACCTTCTCAATTGGGCGTTGGGCGTTGATAAAACCCGCCAAATTATCAACGATGCTGCAGCGTGCGCAGATGCTATTGTCCGACTTCCCGATGACAACAATCCGTTGACTATGAACTGTGATAATGTTGGCACTGAGAGCCAGGAACCGAGCATTAAAAACTTTTTTAAAGAGTTACTGAATTACAACAGTGGGAGTACATACTATTTAGTGTTGTCGCAACCGCCGAAACTGCTTTGTGGTGATTCAGATTTAAATAGCTTTTTGGGCTATTGGTACTTTTACGTCTGGTAAAACGACGTAGATGTTGCACTGCTGGTTTGATTATATTAAATATTTCTATGGACTTTTTTTTGTTTTAGTTTTATGTTTTAGTTGACCCTAGTTTAGGGTATTTTTAACTCGCAAGAGAACACAATTTTTCTTACATTATTACAATAATCCAATGACTTGGTGAATCTCTGTTCGTCTTTTGTCTTGCTAATAGCTTGGGTCCTTATGATACAGACAGGGTGTTTATCATACACGCAGAGACAATTAGATTAGTTTTTATATTTTATTTGTAAATGATTATCTTTTTATCTATTAATCTATTTATAATCAAAATCCTATATAAATACTCGTTTGTACTTTCTTCATAGAAGTTTTGGCGCGGAGAAAATGTGTCACAAGCTTATTGTTTTTGTGATTTTGCTTTAATGGCTAAAAGAACAAATTTGGTGAATACATTTCAGTTTTCGCGAAATTGAATTCAAATATTCAAGCTGCTCGAAATTGAATTGGCATCAATATTTCGCCGAACAAATTACAAAAATTCAAATTTCTTTAAAGTTTTATTACTGAAGTAGGGATGGATAGCTGGTCTTAAGTGGATTAGCTTTGATTGGATAAATTTGTGCGGGATCTATTTGTGCAAATTTTGCCTGTTTTTGCAAAAATTGATTCCGCAAATATTAAAAAGTCAAAAATTTGCTCAAAATTTAAAGTAAATAAACTTTCAGTTTTGGTACGAATAAAAAGCTACATATTTCCTCTTTAAATATTGAAAACAATTAAAGCTAATTACCGATTTGTTAATACGAAAATGTAAATTGAGATAGCTTTAAATGGAAGATATCACAAATCACAAATCACAATCAAAGAAAGTTTTTTAAACAGAGGAAGAAAAGTTAACTGAAGTTCTTAGCAGTAAGTTAACACTCATTCAATTGCACAAATAATGTGAAGAAAAGATTCTGTTTGAGAAATCTCAAGAAACGATGCACCGACTGATGGATCACTTAAAAAATGTAATAAATTACTTAAACCAAAACTACGATAATTGGATGTTTTCGAGAACAGATAAAATACAAATTTTAAATACAGGTATGAAAAATATCATCAACAATTTGGAAAATATACTAGCTGCTTAAACAAAGGGTTTCGTTAATGTTATGCTATCTCTTCAAGAAGGGTAAAAAAAGCATTAAAAAAGCTTTTTTTAAAAGAGAAATATACCGATTCTAAAGATAATATAAATAAAGCAGCCGCAAAGCGGCCGCAAGCCGGCGAAGAAAACTTGCCTTTGACGTATGCTTATTGGTAGAAAAAATAGATAATTGAATGAATATGAAAATTTATTTGAAGATCAAATCAAAACTGAAGTAAAATATAATATA
>JAUBWS010097409.1:0-11036 GCA_032270445.1 Darlingtonia californica | reverse complement strand
TGACAAAAAATCTTTCAAGGCTAGCATGTATGCGAAAAAATTGAAGTTCAAAACTTCGCTTTAATTCAGGTGGGGGGGGGGGGGGCAAAAATGGAGGTACCAAAATCTTCCAAATTTCCAAGGTAGAGACTAACCTACTAGGACACTATGGTCACTAACACCTCTTTTGTATCAAATCAAACCATTTGACGAAGATTTTAAGAGACGATCCTTAGCAAGCGAAAGCTAAATAGATTTATAATAAATCTAATACGTCAGGTATTTTCGGACATAAAAAATATTTGTACTACGGACTCGTTAAAATTTCACGCGTTCAGCAGAGACTCGCGCACTTTTTGTTAAATGCACTCCATCTAATGCGATTACTAGTTATAATGGAATCAGGTCATGTTGTGAATATAGCTTTATTATTGTATATTATTGATTTCTTTGGTGTAAATATGATATTTCGCACAGAACGTAATATAACTAATTCTTCGCCAAGGTTTGTATCTTCTGCACGTCTTCTGAGATATAATCTCAGCGTGTTTCATCGGAATCTGATCTATGTAAACACTTATACCTTGTTTTTAAAGTAAACAGAAATCGATATAAATGTGGGAAATGTTGTGTAAATTAAGCTCATTTGCTTACATCGAAGCAAGGATGAAGTCCTTAACCATTCTCTCCTACTTGTTTTGTGCCCTGTGCTTTTGTTTGAAAGAAACACCTGGTCAAGTGTTAGATTCATCATTGAATGAAATAAGAACTAACCTGAGGGAGATTTTGAAATATTTGAAATACATGCATGGGAAATGTGCACCTTGTCATGAAGCCAAATTGGCAAGTTCTGGCTGTGACTGCACAAACCTTGAACCAAGACAAGATTGCTTGCAATTTTATAATCAGGGTTACAAAGTAAACGGTCTTTACAGATTACTGAATTATGCGAAGTTCACAAATACAAGCGCGTATTGTGATCAAACAACTCAAGGTGGCGGTTGGACTGTCATTCAACGTCGAAAAGATGGTTCTGTTGATTTTGATAGACCATGGGCAGATTACAAGAACGGATTTGGAAACATTCTTGGCGAGTTCTGGCTTGGAAACGATATGATACACCAATTGACAACCAAAGATTCACAATTGTTGATTAACATGAAAATGCATGGAGGTACAAAACCTGTTTTCGCAAAATATGCTTCTTTTCAAGTTTCTAACGAAGGAAAAAAATATACGGTGAAGATTTCCGGTTACTCAGGCACAACAAAAAATGATGAAATGGCTTTTGTTAATGGTTTGAAATTTTCAACAAAAGATCAAGATAATGATAAATCATCTGGTCACTGTGCAACCCGTCAAAGCGGTTGGTGGTATAGAATGTGTCTCAATGCCAATTTGAATAAGAAATATTATCGGTGGTTGAAATCCATGCAACCCTTGTTTGTTGAAATGAAAATTCGTAGAATTATATGAACTTATGTCTCGTTCGATTTGGCTTGTATTGAATGAAGTTCGAAAGTTTTTCCATTTCCATTTCTACATATTTCGTATATATTTCAAATTTTGCAAAATAGCCACTTTTCATTTTTACATTGGAATACAATTAGTAGAATGAGAATAATTTGATCGATTTGCCAGAAAATTAGAAATGATGGATTATTGTTTTTCTTGTATATATCCGTGAAAGTCATTTTCATGATCTTAAAATTACATTGTCAAATCCATTCTCGCGTTTTATACCGATTGCTTAAAACATCATCACGTGATTAAGTATAGATGCTTTGAAACTTTATAACTCTCTTATAAAAAGTATTGTATACAGCATTTTAAATAATATATTGATTGCCTAAAATGTCATCACATGGTTAAGTATAGCTTACCAGATGCTTTGAAACTTTATGACTCTCTTGTAATAGGAATTATGTACAGAAAAAAACTGATCATCGCAAAAGATTCTGATATTATCAACATACCGTGAACCAAATTTTTTTTCGCTGCTTGAACCATAGTGTTAAATTCATTATTTCATCAAGTCAGAAACAATCCCGTAAAAGTAAGTGTCTTCCCTTCGTAACTTCTCGCAAATTCAAGTGATATTTTGGGTTTTTCTAAGCTAAGAAAGAAAATAATTTTGTCACTACCCGGTGTCCCAAAAAGATGTAGCCTTTTGTTAAAAATGTCAAGACAATTCATCAAAAACACCGCAAATTAAAACAAAAGAATTGTGAGATATTTACAGTTTCTTAATGACATTTTTACGAGAAGCTACATTTTTTGGGACACCCTGTAGTAATAGCTGAAGAATTTTATGGGGTAGAGAAATTTTTTGTATATATATGCAATGTGTACCTTGATACAACACAATCACTTAATTTTGAATTGAAAGTATAAAAAGTTATTTAAACCATTTTTTGTAATAAGAAATCTTGTTTTAAATATTGTAGGTCGTATAAATTGTTTCTTACTTTTTGTCACAATACCATTTTGAGGAGCCGTGGCCGAGTGGTTATAGGTCACAGCTGCGAATAGCAAGGTTCCCGGTTCGATCCCCACACCATGAAACTATCGGTGGCGAAAATTGCCGTGCTGTTAAATTCCACATGGCTCCCTTGTAGGTCTTTCACGAGCGAGGTAGGTTGGTACTATGGTATGTAAGGTCTACGCCTGCGAGAGTGAAATTGCTCTCCCGCGTAGATGATAGACTTGCTATATACCAAGATCCGATGTGTCGCGAACATTGGGCCTGTAGTTGTTGGTAAGCGCTGTGATTTCCTTTCCTCTCTTAGGATAGGCCCATTCCGAGCTGATATCGCGGAGGGTTCCCTACACACACTACATCTTTTTGTAGCAGAAACCCTTGAAAATACTGTGGATTGTAGCTATGTTCTTTTGTACTTTACTTATTTGATACGCAGAAATGTATAAATATGATTTTCATGATTGTTTTGTATTACATTTTTATAAGCATTTTCGAGGTCTACGGTAGATATGTGTAGCATTTTATAGCTATTTACCCTAAAACATGTATATCCTTATGCTTACATTTTTCTACAAGATTTAGATTAAATGACGTATATATGCTTATGTAAAGAGAACAGGATACAAAATTAACCTTGGAAGGTATTTTTCATGTCTTGTCTCCCCTGAAGTATGAATATTGCTTCTCTTTCCCTGGGTGACATAGTTTGCTGCTGAACTTTTTAATGCTAGAACGATAAATTCAGCATTTTAATAAATTCTTAGCTTTACAGCCAAGCTTTATGCTTAACAATATGCTTAATTTTTCTCGAAATAAAAAAATGAGTGTCTAGAAAATCTTGTTGAAAAAAGTTGTAGATTGTAGTTGTCCTTTGCATGCATTTATTGAAATTTGTTCACTAATAAATTTTTAAAGAAGTGGTGATTATTTCTTTCTTGTTGATTGGGCAGCGATATTTGTATCAATGACTCGTTGATATCGGCATTTTTCATTTTATATTAAGACCCATTATAGCCGGGTTCCACAAGTGCTTTGTACTTCCGCAAGAGCTTACTTCGCGTCTTACAGTGACTTATTTCATGTATTGTATCTAATTCATCTCGCGAAAAAATATCAAAATGGTGGCGTTACCATAAACGTTGAATGCTGATTTGACTCTTCAAATTTCAATGTAGATGTTTGTGCTGGATTTCCATCCTGTATATGCATCTTCATTTCCATAAGACGGACAATTTCCAACATTCAATGCCATACTGAAAGTTCCACTTGTGGGAATCCTGCAAACGCCTCTGATAACTCTGGGGCGATGAATATTCTGACTACCTTTACCTTTCCAGATATAAACAACACCATCAATTGGTACTGGATCCTTGCATTCTTTTTCATTGATGGTGATAAACCAACGTTTGCAGCAAACATCGAAATTAATAATTAATAAGATGTGTATTTTCAGAGGTCTTCTTAAAGGTGTTCCGTAATGAAAAATTAGTTTTTGATATAGTGTAGGGTAGAAAAAGTTGTTCAACTAAATCAGAAAATTCATCATTTTTTTGCAATTTTTGACAGTTAACCACATCTGTGCCGGGAATTTTCAACATTTTGGAGATGTGTTGTTTATTTCTTGACCGGGGACCCCTCCTTGGTGCATGGGTAGCGGAGCTCCTAGAACTACCCAGGTGTCCCAGTAAAAAAATTCAAATTCCATGACAAAATATGTTTGTCATTGGCACTTAAGTGGTTAAGAAGTATTTTTACATAGAATTAAAGAATCTTCTGTTTAAAAGATCTTAAGAGGTATATGACCTTTCAATGTGTATGTGGCATGTTTAAACATGAAAACGTTTTCAATTGTTCTGATCACATGCTTTCGAATGTCATTTCATATGATCTCAAGTACGTCTATGTTGCATGTTTTTCACTGTTGATTTTGAATGTTCACATTGGACGCTTTTGACTTGTGCACGTCAATTCTCTTACATGTCTACACCATATGATTTTGAGTGTCTGTGTCACATGCTTTTGGCTCCACGCGACACATGCTTACAAAATTCACATCACGTCCAAAACCGTGTTTGTCAAAATCGTAAAAGGAGCTAATAGCTATTACTACCATAACAAAAGCAGAAATCTGACAGGTAGACAGCTCATGTAAGCAAAGCACAGGGGCTGTATACTCAAACCTTGCAGATCAAGTAACCGCATATCTTGCCAATATAAAACTTCGTTCTGTAAAGAATCAAGCTAGAGAGCGAGCGCAAAAGCTGCTGGATTTTGTCCTCGCCAGAAACAAACGATGTTCCCAACATATTTGCTACGCGAAATCTATAACTGCTGTGCACATAATTTCAAGCTCTACAACATAATCAAAAAATTATTTTTAATAACAGAATCTCTTTAAGGATGACATTGAACATTTAAAATAAACCAGTCCATACCTGTCTTGTAAAGAACTCTGCGTCATCTCTTTTCAAGAAAACTCCACGTAGACTTTCAATTTCAACAACATGTTTTATTTTTTATTTGTTATTCATTGATGTATTGCTTTTATTATACCAGTGAAAAAAGTAACCACTTTTACTTTTTGGGATTAATTTGGGCCAAACAGGTGGTAGATTTCAAAATTAGAGAATTCAATTGTCACTATTAAATTCAGCACAATTGGTTTAGTCACTGTGTAAATTTTCAGCAAAATACAAGCACTTTTACTTTTTAGGACTAATTTATGCCAAACAGGTGGCAGGCGTCAAAATTTGAGAATTAAATTGTCACTATTAAATTCAACACAATTGGTTTTAAGTCACTGTGCAAAATACAAGCACTTTTACTTTTTGGGACTAATTTGGGCCAAACAGGTGGCAGGTGTCAAAATTAGAGAAGTCAATTGCCACTATTAAATTCCGCACAATTGGTTTAGTCATTGTCTAATTTTCAGCAATGTACAAGCACTTTTACTTTTTAGGGGTCCATAAGGGGGTCCAATTTTTGTCGTAACCCAAGAAAAAGTGTATATGAATGGGTTTTTACTTAAAGGAAAGGAACGTGCATAAGTAGAATCAGTGCTGTTAATACGCTTTTAATACTCATGTAACTTAACAACAATATTTAATAAAAGAGTCTTTTCTTTTTTTCAAAAAAGCCGCTATTCTGGTTGCAATTTACCATATTTGGATAAAACTTAGACAATACGAACGCCGTGAATAATTTAGAAAAAATATAAATAATTAAGCAAACGTTACATACTTTTCGAACGATCCCTCGGGGAAAGTGGAAAGAGAACAAGAGAATTAATGGCTTGTTAGCCCTTTCAAACAACACGGTTATTTCTTGTAGGGACCAATCGTTGTGTTGCGTTTTCGTTAGTTTATTCTGCTATCCATTAGTTACTTTACATTTAAATCTCAAACATATGCATTTTCCTTCGAATCAGCTATGGGTCTGGGTCAGTAATTCACTGATTTCATTAAATTTGATTTCAATTCGATCTCAAAGACAAAAAAATATTCAAAATGTTCCAAGTACAGGATTTTACTGGTCTTTACTCTCCTCCTGTAATTTTGCAGGAAATCTCTATATGTGACGGTCTATGGGAAAAGGGGTTATAAAACCAACCATAATTTGCTTATTTTATCTCTCGCGTGTCGCTTTAATGGAAATGCACTCCTCCGCAGACGTTTTTCAAGATCTTGCCAGCGGGTGGAGTATGATCGCGGTAAAAATGCCCAAGCCCTCTTTTCCCATAGACCGTCACAGATCCACGCCTTCAAGTGTTTGATGATTATTATTCTTTTTTACAGGAGAAGCAAACATACATTGGTGGCATGGGGTGATCTTTTGTATGTATTTGGTGGTGATAATGGGTAATTAATTATATTATTTATGTGGCATATTCGGTTTAGTTCTACAATTTGTTTGAAGTGGAAATCCTTCGTGTTATTATGCCTTAATTCCTTCCTTCATGATGAAACCTTATAAATTTATTGGGCTTTTTCAAAATTGTTCACCCTATGTTGAGGATATGGACTTACATGAAACATATCATGACCCCCTAGATGTCCAAAAATAGTAACTCAACCCCTTGGATTTGTCTTATTTTCGCATGAAGACCCCCTGAACATGTACTCTTTTGTCAATGTCTACAGGTGAGACCCCCTAGAAATCCGTTTTTCAGTAAAGCATCACCCCCTGGACGTACACAATTTGTGACATTGAGCATCCCCTGGACGTCCGATATCCTCAACATAGGGTATACAGTTTATTTTTCTGGAAGAGCTCATTTATGATAGAAAATTTTATTTTCAGCCACAGAACAACCAGGTTAAGACATTATTCCTCCATGTGAATAAAAGTTTTATGATTCCAGTCTTTTGAACCATAAAAGCATACAAGTTTTAAAATCTTTTGGTTTTCTACGTTTCCTCCTGGCGACTTTTTCTTCCCTGCTTTTTAATCTGGCATCCCCAAAACTTAAAAAAAGTCTTAATAAACAAGGAGACCTATGTTAATAAACATAAACGTGTAAATAAACTGGGAAACAAGTTTGTCCATTTGTCACTTTTAATTTATTTTGTATTTTACAGAAAACGCATGCTAAACGATTTGCTCCGATTTGACATCCAGGAAAACTCATGGGGACGTGTCGTGGCAACGGGGATTCCCCCAGCGCCGAGATATCACCATTCAGCTGTTGTTTACGCCAATAGCATGTTCATATTTGGTGGGTATACCGGTAGGTCATTCCCTAATAATTGTCTCGTGCCGTGGATTCCGTAGAGTAGAAATTTTCGCAGTTGACCGGCTCAAAATGTTTGAGATTCATTGAATTAAATTTTTCGATTTGATAATTTCTTCAATATGATAAGTATCAGATTGATTTACTTTCTTATAATTTTCGCGTTCTGTAGACTTGGCACATAAAATTTCAGGAGTAACTGCCAGCCAGAACGATAAATTTTGTAAAAAAGTTCTGCTCTAAATCCATGATCATCCCAAGGAAAATTTCTTGAGGTGGACGGGCGGGCGTCCGTCACGTCACAAAATTTTACAGAACTAAAACCCCCAGTAGACTTGCAACCCATGAACCAGAGAGCTGCACACATAACTGCAGTACAATCGTACAAAAATCTTGACTTGAGGTTGACCCGTCAGAGGACTTAGTCAAATATTAATTGATCATTAATAACACTGTGAGAGTTTTTGCTCAAATGCGTTTTTATGGACCATTTTCAGTTTAACTATAGTTCCTTTCTGTATCTTTTTTTTTTAAAGGTGATATCTACTCCAATTCAAACTTGCGCAATAAAAATGATCTATTTGAATATCGGTTTAATACTGGTCAATGGATTGAATGGCAATTAAAGGGAGGGTGAGTGGTAATTTTCACTGATTTTTTGTTGTACAACTTGTGTGCAAGTCACGATGTTTGATTATGAATATGCAATAATGACATACGTTATAGAATTTGAACATCCAATATTTTTTAGAACTACGTAGTGGTTCCATACTGTTAAAAGTCTGTATAGTTTCACTTTAACACAGTAATGCTTTCTGAAAGGTCATATAATTCTTTCCACTGTGCTTAAATATTTAACATCCATCCAAAGTGCTCGTTTATTTGTAAAAGCGACTCGGTTTTTGACACGATCCATTTATTTGAAATTGATTAATTGAAAATCCTGTCATGCCTAGTATCCAGTTCACCTGTAGAAAAGAGTAGTAAATTAAAAGGAGTTTACTATTTTAAACCCTGTCTGCACTAACCTATGCATGCAGTTGTTCAAAGAGGAGTTACATTGACAAAAAAATATTCCAAAGTTGCTGAGGAATCATGCAGTTTGAAGTGCAGTTGATTATGTATCGACTGCGTATTAACCCTTTAAGTGCCGGTATGTTAAAATGTTGAGAAAAAACACTCCACCGCATAGGGTTTTTCCTTCAAAAACGGTCATCGGCACTTAAAGGGTTAAAAATTACAGGTGACAATCAAAATTCTGTAATACTACACAGAGGTGGCTCACTCAAAAACATCTGGCACACTATGAAAAAAAGCCAAAAGAAATCATAAAAAATCAAAAAAAATAATAAACAATCACATAAAAATCAAGAACCACAAAAAAAATCAGGGAAAAAATTAAAAAGTTATGGAAAAATAAAAAAGAATCTCGTATACCCCACCCCTCGGTAATGTTGAATTTTCTGTCTTGTAGAACACCTGTTGCTAGATCAGCGCATGGTGCAGTGGTGTATAAAAGTTGTATGTGGATATTCGCAGGTTATGACGGCAATGCACGGTTAAACGATATGTGGAACGTTTGCTTGTCAGATCCAACACCTTGCTGGCATGAGGTAGGTTACTTTTCCAGGAAAAATGTTCCGCTATTCTATAATAATGCCCTGAAATGTTAAAAAAAAAATTTCCGGGGGAAATTGACTAAAATTTTCAAAAAAGAACAGAATTCCTATATTTGTTGACGCAGAGGATATAGGAATTACAATAAGTTTGTTTTAATTGAAATTTTTGTCAACATATCACAGGGGTAGATTAAAAATGGTATGGAAATCACAGAGGAGAGGCCAAACGCTGTAGATTATCCTAAAGTAAGGCTTTCAGTGAGTCAACACCCGAAATTTATAACTTTTTGTACTATCCACTTTAAGTTTTATCCCCCTTTGAGAGTGAAATTTTGAAGTTTTGAATTTGTAAAATACCTGAAATGACTAAAATGCGAATTATGCCCCCAAAAGTGTACCATAAAGCTCCGTTTGCTACCGTACTATTCGGTTCAAACCGTGTTATTATGAAGCCAGCGCTCTAAAGACTTGGCCACTATTGGTTGATTGCCACTTCCTTTAATTCAAGCTAGAATTGAATATTATATTTTATATAATCTTCCACACTTCAGGTGCAACAACTTGGTAAGCGACCACCAACATGCTGTAACTTCCCTGTAGCAGTCGCTAAAGATAGTATGTATGTTTTCTCTGGACAAAGTGGTGCCAAAATAACGAATGATCTCTTCCAATTCAACTTCTCTGAACGAAGGTAAGGTGTACGTAATTGTTAATCGCAGAACATGTTAGAACATCTTTAAAACAAATGACTTAAAATCCTTCTTTTAAACGTTCTGTAAATGTAAATATGCAGATATGGACTGAAACTAATTAAAAAGGATCCCGTATTTTTGATCTGCCAAAAAAGCGGCAAAAACGGTTGAAACAGCGGGTATTCATTTATTCAATTTAATCCGCCTCACGTTTGCAGCCAAAGCGGATCCTTCTTACCGTTCGTCATAATACAATAGACAATGATTTGCTTCAAAAATGGTTGTAGCTTTTCTCAATTCATCGATCTGTTGATTTTTAGGTGGACGAGGATAGTGACAGAGCATTTATTGAAAGGGACACCGCCGCCCCCTTCCAGACGTTACGGTCATACAATGGTATCTCATGATACGCATTTGTATGTTTTCGGTGGAGTGGCTGACAATAACCTGCCTAATGACCTTTATTGGTAAGTACCCTCAGATTGCGGTTGTCTAATTTGTAAAATGAGAGATCCTGTATGAACAAAAGATCTGACAGTGGGTGTAACGATCTATCGTCCTATGGAGATATCAATCCATTTGCACTCTGACTTACATCGAATGTTGCCCTCTTTGTCTTTTTTCAAATAAAACTTTAATTTGATCCAAATCCTATGTAGAGGTGTTGTTTTGTTATAAGTGTCCATCTTCTTTACAAAATACCCTATTTTCTGCTCACATACGCTGCTTTTATTGTTTAAAGGTAGTCCAGATGTCTTCTTTCTTCTCTTTTAGTATTAGATATTCGATAAGTATCTGTCTTCATGGTACACAGGTGTTTTTGGTACCTTGGTTACCTTTCCTTTAAGTTCAACTTAAATTTCCGCTTTAGGTACGACTTGGAAACAAAAACTTGGAATGTCATCCAAACCACTGGAGATGTAAAAAAATCGTTATTTTCATTCATTGTTTTCCATTTTCTAAATATGCTATAGTGGCGTTCCTAATACCCAAGAGCACTCTAATACAGTATACTCTCGATAAGTGGGACACTCAAGGAACCAAGTGAAAATATACAGTGAATAATTCAAAATATGTCCCGCTTAGCGAAAGTCCCAGTTATCCAAAGTATTTTATATGAGTTATGTTTTAAGGGCACCGAAACTGGTAGTCCCAGTTAGCAAATGCAACTATAGTGATTTGTATGAAGTCCCGCTTATCTAAGGGTCCCACTTACTGTATGCGACAAGTTATGTCTGCCGGATCAGGCAAGGTTGTGGAGTTCAGATTCCCTCTTAGTCTACGCGATAGATACTATTTTGCAAACCCCAATAAGCGGTGCGTTTTATAGACTAATTCTAAAATCAGGGAAATTACTAGAAAATCAGAGGGAAATCATAGAAAATTCTTTACAACCAATATCAATTTCTATCGAACCTATGAGGATATATTTACATTGCATTAGATTAATTTCCCTACGTACATTTTCATACCCCATATGAATTCAGGCTACAGTACCTCAAAAGACAAGTAAAAATTAGGGAGAAAAGGAGTAA